>CAKNXH010060187.1:95542-134303 GCA_932178445.1 Andricus quercusramuli
AAACAATAAATGTTAGCCTAAGCACAATATTTTGTTTACAATCACAAAAAATTAAGAGGAAGAATTACCTGTTTCATAGTGTAAGAAACATACGGCGATAGTGTCAAGTAGTCAAAAAATTAAGTCATTAAAAATATTAAAATCGTTCAACCTCCTGAAAAAATGGAGGCTAAACCGTCTAATAACAATTACATGTCCAAACACAAAACTTGAATTGTTGGTTATGATTGACGAAACGAATCGAACAGCTGCTTTGTAAAATGAAAGCTGAATATTAAGAAAACTTAGAGTATGTGGAAAGTATATAGGTAAACAAACACAGATAGAAACAAACTCGAAGCGTAAGTCATCTAATGAGCGCGCCAGGAAGCTTGAAATTCAAAACAGGTTAATAATTCAAAATGCAATGGTAGTAATTATTGATATGCCATCTTTCAGTTTGCAAGTTGACACAATCATTAGAATATTTATTTATGAAAATTGATTCCACAATCTTCCGTTTATAAGAAATATTTTCTCTCGCTAAAATTTTAATATTTTTATAATCAAAATCGAAAACATGGCTACATGTATATGCATGTTGCGAAAGGCCTGTTTTACTGTCACCATTTGTACAATCTCTTCTGTGTTCAGCTATGCGTGTCTTCAATCTCCTGCTGGTTTCCCCAATGTAGAATTTGTTGCAATCAGTACATTCAATCAAGTAAACTACATTGGATAAGTTTTCTTTTAAATCCTTATCTTTCTTGTTAAAGAAAAAATCTTCTATTTTTTGACTATTTTCGAAGTACACATTTATATTCAACTTTTTCAGAGAACCTCTGATCCTTTCAGATGAACCTTGAATGTACGGAAGAGTTAAAACTTTTTCATTTCTATTATGATCATCCAGCCCCTTTTGTTTCTTAGTGTTATTTTATTCATTTGAAATAAAGGTTTGGATTTTTATTTGGAACGGATGACCAACATAATTTTACCATTTTCTCCTCTTTGAGAAATTGTTTAAAAAAAACAAACATTTCTGGATCTCCATCTTGCCTCTATCTATTTTGCTCCGAGACAAAAGCTCTTGATACCTATGTGACCCGCCGGACAGAAGAGAATATAAGGTCAACACCTTTGATCCATGGACGACCTTCAACTCCTTGCTTCCTCGCAAGGGGACCTTAACATCCTTGTGGAGGTGGTAAATAGGTACTCTGAAGCGATTGGCATCAGCTTTGGACTGGACAAGTGTGCCTGCGTCCACCTACAGCAAGGAAGACTGAAAACTACATCATCGCGTGACGATCAGGATACTTAACTCATAGGCGAAAATACCATTCAACATGTTGGTATTGGAGAAACATATACACGTCTTGGAATACCGCGGGCGGAAATCAGAAATGTGCGTGTGTTAAAAATGGCCCCTGGGAAAAGGTATCGCCAAATTCGGAGAAAAATGTGGGCTTCCGAACTATCTGGAAAGCATAAGACCCAGGCGACCAATATGGTGGCCGTTTCTGTACTGCTCTACACGATTGGTTCAGTAAAATGGAACGTCGATGAGTTTAAGCAACTTGTCCGAAGCACATGCAAGATGATGACAATCCATCGAAGTCATCATCCTAGATCTTCCGTACCTCGAATATACCTCCCTCGAGATAAAAGGCGTAGAGGCTTGCTAAGTTTGGAGTGTCTTCATCGCAGAACAGTTCTGGCTACAGCCTGCTCAGTTCTAAATAGCACAGATTATCTTATGCGACTCGTACACCAACATAAAGTCGTCAATATTGCGGCATTTCTATACCGTGCCGCAGATAGGGCCACAGAGAAGCATGGTCTCCAATTTGATTCCAGCGACACCACACATGGCCTAGCATGACTAATACCTCTAGTGCTCAATATCCGTGTACAGGAAGCAGAATATTCGCTTCTACTAAAAGAACATGCTGACAAGCACCTTCACGGTCAATTCTACGGCATTATACGTAGGGAAGAGCTATCATTGGGTCTGTCCAACATATTTCTCAAGTAGGCTGGATTGAGATCGGACACTGGGGGATTTCTTTTTGTCTGTTAAGACGGTGTTATAGACATCTTAGTTCATAGCTAGCGCATAATGAATTTACCTGTAAGGCGATATCAACTGCCGAGCGTGCGAGCAAGAGCCAGAAACACATGGACATGTTCTCAGTGGATGTTAAAAGAATGCATGCTACCGGTACGTAGAGAGACACTATGCGGCTCTAATAGTGTTATGTGGCCATCTCAGACACTTCTCTTGTGTTGATCTGTTGCCTGTCTTGCCATATATCCATATAAGGTATGAAGTCTTTGAAACGTCGCACGCATAGCCCTGTCTCCAAGTGATAGAAACTTGCTGACTCGGCTTTAACACAGAAGATTCAACACATATATTCAGCGAATTCGAGTATTTCCACAACATCAATTTTCTTCGACCGTTTTTTTAAATAACGTAGTTATTCTTCATGAATAAATTAATTCGGTTATACGGTTACGTAAAAGGTTATTATCACCCAAGTCAAACATTTGAAACCGAAAGTTGAAAGAACAAAATTAGTTTAAAAAAAAAGTTTAAATTATGAAATTATTAACTAAGTTAGAAATATCAAAGATTAAGGAAACTTATTGAATCATTTCAAATACAGATTATCCAACATTGTAGAAAGCATTCAAATTTTACCTTTTCTTAACAAACAAGAACTCAGTCTGAACAAATTAGAGTCTGAAAAGAGAAAAAATGAATACAAAAAATAGAACAGATTATGTTATACTTGAATAAAGACTAAATTTCTATATAAAGAAGAAAACTTGAATGTGGAAACTAAATTTTACTCAAAAATGACCAAATTAATTTATTCATGAAGAATAACTGCGTTATTTAAGAAAAACGGTCGAAGAAAATTGACAGTAATAGAATTAATACTTTCACGATGATTCATTATAATAAATTTAAAGATTTTTCGGGTTTCAATCGCGTGCGAAACTATGAATGTTGCCGCGACGTTTCGTGAACATAATGATTCAGGGCTGACCTGAAACTGAAGTTTCAGGTTATGTTGTTCTTATATATGTATCCTCTACTATGCCTGTGATTGGCCAGAGCGCCCCATGGTGGGGACTGGTTGGACTTGATTGGCCAATCAAGTCTTTTTTTTCAAGACCCGGGAGGACGGAAAGCCAAATCGGATTGGTATTATATCCATTGTACCTATTAATGTTATTAGGGTGTTTCAAGATGTCGATTGCTTCTCTATGTTTTCTTGGAAATTTATTGTACGTTTTGGCGATGACGGTTGTTTTGTCAAATAAAATACTATGTCCTGTTTCGATATGATGCTAAGCTACTGCTGATTGTGTGAAATGTTTTAGCCTAACTTTACTCTCATGTTCCTTTACACGTTGACTTACCGCCCTCCCGGTTTCTCCAATATATACTTTACCACAAGAACAAGGGATTTGATATACTTCCGGATCACTGAAAGGTTCCTTTTTATCTTTAGGGTTGTTTAGAAGCTGTCCTATTTTTGCAGGTGGTTTAAATATAGATTGGATGTTGTGTTCGTTGAGAATTCGTCCTATTTGTTCCATGATACCTTGAATGTAGGGTAGGATGGTGGTTGTTTTTCTCTCTCTTTCCTTAGTAGGTTGTGTTGACTTCTTTTCTTGAGTGTATTTTCTTATTGCTTTATTAATTTGTTATTTTGTGTAATCGTTTTGTATTAGGATTTGTTCAACATTTTGTAATTCCATTTGTAAGTTATCTTTATCTGTTATGGAGATAGCTCTGTATACAAGGGAATTGATGACCGATTGCTTTTGAGGTGGGTGGTGGTGGGAGGAGGCATGCAGGTATCTGTTTGTATGCGTGGGTTTTCTGTAAACTTCATGTCCTAATGTGTTATCGGATATTTTATAAACCAGTACGTCCAAGAAAGGTAATTTCTTTTTTTTCCGTTTTGTTCAATTTCTATAGTGAACTGGATATTAGGGTGTATTTGATTGAATAAAATCGAAAAATTTGTTTAATTCGTCTAGTGCATGTCTCCAGATGACAAAAGTGTCGTCAACGTAACGGACTGACATTCCGGTTTGAGCTTGGATTTGTTAAAGATTTTAGTTTCTAAATTTTCCATAAAAATTTTGGCTATTACAGGTGAGATTGGAGATCCCATTGCTGCTCCTGAGGTTTGTTTGTAGAATTGGTTATTGAAAGAGAAATAGGTAATAGTGAGACAGTGTTCTATTAAAGGTGTGAGATTGAAGGGGAAGTCTTTAAAGGATTTAATAATGTCGATTGTATCAGAGATTGGTACTTTTGTAATGAGACATACTACGTCGAAACTTACTTGGATGTCGTGGGGTTGAATGTGAATCTGTTGTATTTTTCTGATGAGGTCAAAAGAGTTTTGGATGTGTGTGATAGAGTTTCCTGTGAAAGGCTTAAGTTTTTTGGCGAGAAAGCGTGCTAGGTTGTAAGTTGGAGAGTTTATTGCGCTGACGATCGGTCTGAGTGAGATGTTGTTTTTATGAATTTTTGGAAGTCCGTAAAGTTTTGGGGAGATAGGATTAGTAGGTTTTAATTTGGATATTGTATCGCTGTCAAGATTTGCGTCTTTTAAGAGGCTTTTTGTTTTTCTGGTTATTGTTTTTGTGGAGTCTTTTTTAAACTGTTTATATGTATCGTCAGTAAGAAGGTCCATGATTTTGTTATTATAGTCTTCTTTATTCATTATTACTGTTGTGTTGCCGTCGTCTGCGGGTAATATTATGATTTCTTTATTCTGATTGAGTTCTTTAATAGCTGTTTTTTCTTATTTTGGTAAGTTTGAGGAGGGAAGTTGGGCTTCGCGTAAAATGTTGACTGCCCTACGTCGTATGTCATTTGCTTTTTCGGGTGGAAGGGTGTATATTGTGGATTCCAAATTACTGATGATTTCTTCTTTTGGGATTTTGGAGGGAGCGACTGCAAAATTATGTCCTTTAGATAAGGCTGAAATCATTTCATTGCTGAGATGATGGTTAGAGATGTTTTTTACTGTTTTAGTTAATGGTGCGTGCTTTACTGGAAGTAATTTGACAAATTTTATTGTTTGTTTCTCAGTGCAAAAATCTTTAATCCGTTGGGATTGGTCAAATGATATGCGGTCCAATGTGGACCAAATGTCAAATCTGAGAGTGTTTGATAGAAAAAGGTGAAGTTTTAATAGTTTTTTGGAGGTAGTGTGTAAGTCAAATTTGGTATGTTGTATCCTTTCTTTTAAGAGAAGCAAACTTGTTTTATGTAGAATTGATTTGGATTTAGATGTTCCCGAATGGTTTTTCAACTGTAAGAATTTTGGGACGATGTTATTGTCCCTAAACCGTTTTAAGAAAACTAAAGATGTTAGTAGTTTAGCTTGAGAAGACCTGAGATTACTAAAAACGTTAGTTTTAGTAAGGAGACACTCCCCGTAGAGTTCTTCAATAATAGATTTAATACTTTCACGATGATTCATTATAATGAATTTAAATTTAAAAAGTAAAGATTTTTCGGGTTTCAATCGTGTGCGAAACTATTAACGTTGCCGACGTTTCGTGAACATTGCAGTTCACTTCTTCAGGGCTGACCTGAAACTGAAGTTTCAGGTTATGTTGTTCTTATATATGTATTCTCTACGATGCCTGTGATTGGCCAGAGCGTCCCATGGTGGGGACTGGTTGGACTTGATTGGCCAATTGGAGAAACCGGGAGGGCGGTAAGTCAACGTGTAAAGGAACATGAGAGTAAAGTTAGGCTAAAACATTTCACAGAATCAGCAGTAGCTGAGCATCATATGAAATTAGAAAAAGACAATATAATGATACCCCTTCCCACAATGGTAATGGAAGTGAACTAGATGATCAGGATTCGATAGAGCTATAAGTACAAAGTAATTGAAATAGGAATATAACGAACCAGTTAGAAGTTAGAAACGAAGTTAGATAAAACTTAAACGAATTATAGAGGTAATTGGAAGTTGAGGCAACTGCGACAAAAATGATGTATCAGTTGAAAATGAAATCTAGAGGAAAATTCTCTGATTTTTGCGAAAGAGTTGATTCTGTCATTAGAATATATGAAAATTGTGCAGGAACCATACCCTCAAACGGATACAAGAAAATTTCAGCTTTTCATCAAACACTTTCTGGGGTTATGAATGAATTCCGTTCTGCAGATCTGATTGGAAGGCAGATAGAATCTAGACAAATATATAGAGAGGAAACAAAATAATTTTTATCGCAGTAAGCTGGAAAAAGACCTTGAAAGAATTAAATCTTCCCGATATGCAGCAAAAAGGTTATAAGAATAATTTAAATGATAAAAACAAAATAAAACAGAGGAAATGAGATGAAAACACGGAATCGAATTCTAGTCAGCCAAATGAATATAGGTGCAACAAAGGAATCAACTCAATCAATTCAAAGACTAACATAGCAGGAAGAATTGCTTTTAGAGCTAATGAATTCGAAGGAGTAAATAAATTTAGAAGAAGTAGGTGATTCAAGAGAAAGTAAACAGATCACTGTTATAGTTAATTTAGGAGCAACGGATTATTTGATAAATATGAGCTAAATTTTTAATTATTTAAAAAAAATCTTTTGAAGAGATAATAAGGTTCGTGAATAAAAATAAAGAGGCGGACATTGAACTAGAGGAAAAGGGTGTTTACCCACCTCTTCAGCTGACTTTACCTGACTCTGAAAATCGGGTAAACCCAAGAAATAGAGGGTAACATAAAAGAATCCACCCTGAAGCTGTTCTTATTAAACTAGCGGAAGGTCGAAACTACGCAGAGGTAGTACGGACCATCAAATACCAAGTTAAGCCAGAGGATTTTCCGTCATCATAAAGCCATGCGAAAAACAAGGCAGGGTGATGTTTTGCTGGAGATAGGTGCGACCAGAGAAAACAGAATTAAGTTAGGTGAAGCTTTGTAACAAGCGGTTGAGAAGACCGGAGAAGTCCGCCAACTCACACCAAAAAACCCGAGTGAGATACTTGATCTCGACGTACATACTGAAGCAGATGACATCCGGAAAGCCCTTAAAGCATTCTTTGCTGACGACTGGACAGAGAATCTCAAAATAAACCTCACAAAGAAGGAGTACAGAGGAATATAAACACAGAGTTAAACGAAGCAGCTGCCAAGAGCCTAGAAGGCGCCTCTAAGATCAAGGCAGGCTGGGTAAACTGCAGGTACGCATCAAAACAAAGGTGGATCGCTGTTTTCGATGCCAAGGCTATGGACACATCGCACTCTTTTGAATGCAGACCGACCGCAGAAACATGTATTGAAGTATGGCCAAGACGACCATAAAGCAGCTGACTGCTCGAAGAGCCCTAAGTGCATCTTGTGTTCAAGCAGGACCGACGCATCCCCTGTGGTCCCTGTGGCAATCTATTCCGGATTGGCCATAACATATTCCTCTTCATGACGCAAAAGATCTCCATCTTTGGGATGATTGCACTTAGTTTTTCGATGAACCCCTTGCTCTCATTCATGTGCCGCTCCGCAATGGTTATATCCCTCCTAACCTCCGTTTTTTCGCCCATTTCGAGCTCCTCCGACAAGTCCAAAGGACCACCTAACTCCTCACACACGCTTCGGTTTTTGTTTTGTTGATTGTTCCCCATGCTGTTCCCACGAGTAGCTAGGAAAGTATCGCTCCACCCACGCAGAGCCCCGCATGCTGTAGTAGGAAGAAAAATCTTGCATGAGACAACCAGCCTTTCGTTTACCTAGGTAAATTGAGGGCTGGGTAGTGTCAGATTCTCACAGACTAAATCCACCCCTTTTCCTGCAATCCCATGTCCCCGGGACAGCTTTCGCATTACTTCAGGAACATGGGGGTACAGCTTCTACAAGGTGTGTCGGTTTCCCACTTTTTTGTGTCCACCTGGCCTAGTTCTTTCCATTCCAGCCCTAACCATGATGAACGCATCGTCCTCAGCCGCGTGACAATATCACGTAACGGGCTCGTCGGCCTTCGCCATCATAGCTGATTATGAACGGTTATCGCTGTCCTGTTAAAGGCTGCCTACCTAAACGACGAGCATCTCATTGCTTCCGGTTGATGCTCTGTCCGGGGCTTACCTTCCTTTGCGCTGCAGATGTAGCACTGCGGCGTCCTTTCGCATTCCGTAGCTCTATGGCCCTTTTTGCCTGACTCTACCAGCTCTTCATTGAATTCCACATAGGGCTCAAGATGACCCCTGAAGGCCCTCTTCGTGATGTTCATCTTTATAGTTTTCGCTTCTATATCACCGAAATGCTTTCGAATGACGTTCGTTACCTCCTCAACGTTTGATGATGTGTCGAGATTCAGGACATCGACCTCCGTGCGTGGAACGAGCTGGCGCACATAATTCCGAGAACCGACTACCTCCCTTAAGGCAGAGGGCACCTTTCTCCTGTCATCTGCTGCAGGACCTACCTCCATTAGTATCTCACTATTCCTGGTCTGCCTGACACCCCTGATTTTGACACCAAGGGTGTCCGGTTTCACCTTGCGTTTGAGGTTCCTCAGTACCACTGTGTAGTTCGAAACCTTGGCCGATTTGATTAGAACCGCCTCGGGTTTAGCTCGCCTTTTCTTCTCCTTTTTCTGTCTTAGATTAGGCTCAGGTATAGTCTCCCCTTTGTTCTCCTTCCTCGATGTAGAAGTTGCCGCAACAGTGGTGCAGGTCCTCGCCTTCTTTGGTTAAGGCCTGGTGGTGTCTGCCACGGAGGGACTCAGAATGGATTCCCTGGCTCTCTTCCCATGATGGGTTGAGCGAGTCTCCACAGCATCTTTCTTCGTCCCTATCCCCTTGTCGGTTTTCACCCCGCCGGTATTTCAGGTTTGACGGAGAAAATAAAAAAAGGCAGCACGCTGGGGGCCAAACAGTAATACCATTTACATCGAATGAAACATAATTTTTTTAGTAACTTGAAAAAAATAACTTGTCAACATAAATGTATTTGTATACTATGTTTCGTTTTTAAAAAGCTGTTTAATTGAATAATAAAATCGATAATTTTTCTGGTAACGATTTTGTTATTTAATTAAATAACTTTTGAAAAATTAAGAATAATAATCAAATGCACTTATCGTGAAGAATACATTTTTCCACGTTCATTATAAGAATTAAGTATCGTCCAATGCAATTGGAGTTATTGCTTGGCCCTCGGCATGCAGAAATCTGGAAAGATGATGCCGCAGCGTGAAATATCTGATTGCGTCAAAGAAAAATAGTGTTTTATTGAGAATGGTGAATATGATAAGAATGATCCCGATTAGGAATTTTCATGAGAATTAGAATGTTGCTTAAATCACAACAGGATTGACATTTTCTTTCGAAATAGACTTTTTATAAAGATTTTTATAATCAAGAATAATTAGCTTTTGATAATTCACATAGCTGGATAGATGAATAAGATATATAATTAACTCTGTACAATGTGAACCAACGATAAATCAATACTGAAGTCAGCTTAGTGCAATGGTGAATCAACTTTTCATGATGTTGAATCATCTATGTGCAATGTTGAACCAATGATAAAGCAACGATGAATCAATGTTAAACCAATGATGAATGAATGTTCAACCAAAGATGAACCAACGATGAATCAATTTCGAACCAATGTTGGAGAAATGAATGTTAAGCTGGTGTTACATTTATATAATCTCTACGCCTGTACTAACTAGATCATGACGATGATGATGCCACTAAAAGTGCTAATACTTCCTTGAACAATGAAAACAATGAGATTAATTTTTTAAACTCAGTTAAGATTCTACATTTAAGATAAGGTTAAGTATTTTGGCTCTAGTAAACAAACATTTAAGGTTATCAACAGTTAAAAGTTATTTAAACCTGTTCTCTTAATTATGCATTAGTTAGTAAGATTAAATATGACTCTAGTTTCTTTAAATAGTGGTAAAGTTTAAGTCATTAGTTCCCCAGATCATTGATAGATGCCGCTGATACACATTTAGTACATTTGTTTAGTTTCTTTCACAGTTGGGCATTTACAGGCGTAATTTGATTTACTTGGTAGTTTAAATTACATGCAGTATCCTTCCTTCCAGTGTTAGATATTTAGAGATATCGTTGAGTTGGTTTCAAAATCCAATGTATTTCTAGCTGTTTTCCCTTTCATCCGTATACTTTACAAGCTTCGTTGCGTTGAACCCAAAATCCAAAATAATGCTTGCTGTCGTTTTCTTCCACTCTGGACTTCTACAAACGTCGTTGGGTTAAATTCAAATTTCGCGCTCTTGACACTCATTCAATTTAGCCTGAACTCTCTTAAATTAATTAAATTAAACCGATTATGTGGAATTTGTAATTACGTAAGGCCTGCTAACCCTAAGGTCCCTTCCCTATTGGCACGTCACAAATGATTGCCTCTGTCGCAAATTTGAATTTCTGCTTGGAACAGAACCGTGTCATAGAACTCACCAAAACAGTACCTCGCAGTCGTGTATGCCGTACGAGAGTAATGCACATCATTTTGTAAGATATAACTACACTACGCAGCTCTGTTCTGTGAAATACTACTGCGCATCCACATGTACTATAGAATCCTAATGCACAACTAGCAGTATCATAGAAGTGCACTGCGCAACCTTGTGTATCACCAAACTGTATTGCGCATGCATATGTGTCATCAAAGCCTACTTCGCACCCATAAATGTTGCAGAACTCAACTGTACATGTCTATGTACAACGCAAGTGTATTGTGCAGCCCTGTTGGATGTAATTTTCACGTAAGGTAAAGGAAACACTATCGAAGTTTGTAGAAGACGAGAGCCATTTTTTTTTTTAGTTTTCCTGTATCGAAATATCAAGAAACTTTGAGCGTTCGTTCTCGAATTTGGGTAACGATTACATTCAACATCGATGCTTCTGGGAAGTTTGATGAAAAGAACCTATATCCTTCTGCGAACTTGAATCAGTTGAACTTTCTAGAATTTAGGTAGAGATCACATATCCAATATCGACGGTTACATGAAAGTTGAGTTGGAGAACCAATTTCTAGTCTTCTTTCCCAGAAAAGTCATGAAAGTTTTTGAGGATGCTATGTGTAAGGATACAACAGGAGATAACAGCCATTTCGCTTCTAAATTTATTGTGCTGCAAGAAGTTTGTGAATGAGAAATACATTATTGAAAAGGTAACGAACTGTGTAATTATTGAAATACATGTGCTTCAATTGATCTTAAACACTTTAGTATTGCTTAGATTTAATTTATATGTAATTTGTGAATAGTTGGATTCGAATTTCGTGCGCTTTCCACATTTCTCAGAACGTATGTGAAACATGAATATGTTGTTGAATTGTTTTTTTTTTCAAATCTACCTAGATCGCGTGCAGCAAAATTTTGCCAGGCGAAATTTTTCATAATGGCGGCGACCCTCCTTGACCTATGGCGTCATGTCTGAAACCCTACTAGAGTTCATTGCTCCATGAAATGATTTCAGTCATTAATTTTAAATTGAATCTCTGTCAAAGTTTAACAGGGCATGACGAAATCAAAAGTTCTCTCCTTCAACAAGGGCTGAGTTGGTGGACTTTTAAAACTTCTGCTTTGTACATGGTGATCCAAAACTCATGATATACCTTGTATATATACATTCCTTGTACAAAACTGAACAAAAAACTACTATGACAAAATGTTGTGCGATCTACATTTTTTAAACTACTGAGAGTTATAAAGAACCAATGGGAGCTCGCTATTCTCGTACGTACATGAGTATCTTGCGCGAACTCTAGAGCGCGATGCACTTCAAGTTAGTAGCTCTAATATTTACCAGAGACAAACAATTTCGAAGCAACATGCAGTTTTCAAAACAAAACACCCTCACTTGTTCAGTGATTCCCCTGATTGAAATACGAAGCAAGGATATTGGTTTCTAAAAAATGAAAATTAGAAAGTTAATGATAACATTTTCCACAGCTGATAATATGGGAAACATTTTGGTCCTTTTAAAGAAGTAGATAAAATTTGTGCACTAAAATGCGATCCTCGGAATTGTATTCTCTGACTAAAGTTGTACTAAAGAAAATTGGTAAACGATATTCTGAGCATATGGGTAGAAATAGGACATTATTCCTTTGCAACTGTTATAGTCCAGTCAGCACCCCGCCGAACATGTGAAAGATAGTGATGTCGTAAAAGAACTTTATGACATCTGACTTTCCTGTGTGTAAATATTAGATGCAATTATATTTTCCAAACCGATCGTCAGATCGCTCAGTTCCAGGACAGGACCAGTCAGTGCTGCGGGTGGGTTAAAAAGCCACTCAATTTGCACCACCGAACTGTATTTGATTATCTTTTGCCAATCTAAACTGTTAAACGCATTTTTTGTACCCGAAAAATTGGTGCCGTTGTCGCAATATATGACACTCGGCCGGCCGAATTTCGCCACAAATCTACGTAGACATTCTACAAATCCTTCAATATCTGGCAAAGTTTTGAGTTCCAAATATACTGCTCTGCATACTGCGCATGTAAAGATACAAATCCACGCCTTCTCCCCTTCTCTCAAGAACAAAGGCCCAGCAAAATCTATACTTACTATCTCAAAAATTGCGGCATCGCGAACTCGATTCAAAGGCAAAGGCAGTGCTTTACTCTCCATGCGCTAAAGTTTTTGCTTTCTACAAACCACACAGTCCAACATAATAGATCTGATAATTTTTCGCAAAGAAACAATGCAGAATCGTTCGCCCAAATTGCTAATGATTATTAAGGCACCGAAGTGACCTAGCCTCTCATGAGTTTCTCTCACTAACATTTTAACAAGTTCACTATTATTATCTGAGTTAATGGGAGTCAAAACTGATGGATCATTTTCTCGATTAGAGATCTTAGTTTTCAAAACGTATAAACCATCTTCGTTTAAAAACGTTTTAAAGGAAGACAATCTGTCTTTGTTCGAATTCACGAACATGTTTGTTTGCAAATATTTAAACAATCTTGTTTCGGCGGCTCTAATCTCTTTCAATGTTAGATATAATCCCCGTCGTTCACTACTTTTTGTATACTCGATAACAGGGAACATTTGTGCCAGCGCCGCTTTTTTACATTCACACCTCACCTCTTTCTAATCAACAATTTGTTTTGAAGTCAACCATTCCGATTCTGGTTTATAGCGACAATCTGTATGTATCCACCACTTTGACTGTACTAAATGTGAAGGGCTACAACCGCGTGAAGGTAAATCTGCGGGATTAAATTCGCCCGGTATGTGTCTCCACTGATCTTGCTTGCTAAGTGAACGGATCTCTTTTATTCTATTACACACGAAAGTTCCCTATTGGATATCGCGATTGATCCACGCCAAGACAGTGGTCGAGTCAATTTCAGGCGAGGAATTGTTGCCTCTTCCGGAGCTAATCGTGATTTAGCGTTCAAAAATTGAACTGAAACTATGTCATTCTGTTCAACACGTGCAAAACCAGCTGCAGCATACGCTAAACCACTCGCATCTCCAAATACGTGTAATTTAATGTGAAATTCATCTTTTTCCTGACCTTGAATTTCTGTATCCCAGTTTATTTTCTTTTCCCACGAAGTCTGAAGAATCAATTTTGACTGCAAAGAAACTGGATAGGTGATTCCGATAGGATCAAACATTTTGTGAGCTACGGATAAAATAATTCGTTTGGTAACAATTTTTGGAATAAAATTTTCTAGAAACGTCGGATTAATCGATATCGTATCCTTCTGTCTATTCCACAGCACTTCTAAGGCCATTTTTGATTCCATTCCCGTAGAATCTCTCGAGCTTCCCCAACCGCGAAATTCGAAACCACCCGAAGCCATGACTGCGGTGTTTCGCGAATAAACGTACTTAGCACCTCTTCAGAATTTACACTCGTAACGCAATTGTCAACGAAGAAGGAATTTTTTAGTTTTTGAACTGTTTCTCTAGACCATTCAATTTTTGTGTTTCGCTTGTTCCTCTCTAAGGCTGCCAACAAATGTAGCTCGATAATAGCCGCTAGTAAAAACGGACTACACGCGGGACCGCAAACTACGCGACAATGGCGAAAAACAACAATTTTTTCTTCTAAAATCCAAATGAAGCGCTAAAAATGCCTGTCCAATGCATTTATAGCTATTTGCAATAATATCTTTTTAATGTCTTATACGATTCCAATTTCCCCTTCGCGAAATCTTTTGAAGGTTGAGGGAACGAGTTCAATTAAGTTCGGCCTCTTCTCAAGGCCGCGATTCAATGACGGATACCCGTCTTTGCAAGCTGACGCACAGTGGGCCAGGAGGCCACTTATTTTGGCCAAAAACCAACTTGAAAATTGACTTGAAAAAAAATTATTTTCACACTCAGAAATAGTTGAAGAACAAAAAGGTGAAATATTTTGTTGATTACGTAATTCGTGTTTGACTGACGTTAATGTGAAGTTAAAAAACGTACTGAAATTACTGATAAGAATATGTTTTCAATTATGTATATACCCAGCAATTTATGTTTCATTTTGGAAAATTTCTTCTCATCTATTTATTTTGTAGACACGTGGGAATTGAAAATTAGACGGATAAGTTTGAAAAGTTAACAATAAATTGTAATATTTAACTTTTTATTATCAAACTTTAAACATTTGTAGTAAACCGCCCACTTCCAATTCACTGTTCCTCGACATTCCACCTCCTACAGAGTAAAATAAGGTATGAATGTGTTTTGCGTAATCTGAACATCAAAATAGACCTGTTTCTTTTTGCTACTTTTGCCGTGTAACTTAAAGAAACGTGTATAAACAAGAAAATCCGTTGCCGCTCCGCGCGAGCGATAACGAATGACCGTCAGGTGCGTGGCCGAATGTGTGCCGAGACATACTACTCCTCACGTTATTTGATCCACATTGCACGTACTGTTGTGCTACACTAAGTTGTTTGAGCGTGTATTTTTCATATTTGATGCGTGTTTTCGTTTTACAATCCATAATGACTACTTTTACGAAACGGCAAATTCTTGAAAATATTCCTATTAATGGGGATCTGTCTGAAGTCATGAATTATGTTCTAAGAGAATTAAATATTCACCAGGACCATGATCAAATCATGCGCTAGGAGGATGCTTGTCAAACAGGATTGCAGCATTTAAAAGCTGCTCTTTTAACTTTAAGAACGAAACGCAATAAGAAATGGAATGAAGTATGTCGAATTAAAGAGAAGATTGAAAAGAAAATTTTAAGTTGGCTAGATTCCGAGTTTAAAGTTCCCGATATTAAAATTGCCAATGAAAGTGAGCAATCTTCTTTTTCTTCGGGGCCAGGTCGTCCTTCTCCGGAATTCGAGAAAACATCAGATCGGTCAAAAAGGCGAGAGGCTACAAATATCAGCGCAAATCTTGATCATGATCCACAAAGAATATTGCAGGCATATCGCCATGCAGCTAAACATTCGTATTCTGAGAAGAAAGATTTGCTCGCTGTTATTAGTCGAATCTTAGAAAGTCCAGAACGGGCAAAAAAATTAGAAAGTTGTTAGATACAATGACTCCAATCATTAAAAACATGCGTTTAGAGGTAAAAGAATGTGGAGCGGATATTCGGCCACCGTATAACAAAGTTCGCGAAACAAAATCTGAATGTAGACCACTAAAGTAAACTATTTCGATCCAGGAAACTGAAGTTGAAGTCTCATTGCAAGCATTACTGAACCACACTTCAGAAAGATTAATAAAATTGCAACGAGAAGTCATACTTCAAAATATGGGGAGTACAAACAATACATTAATCGAAGCTGTATCACTGTCTTCCTGGGGTTTCGGTGGAAGTTCAGGCCATTCAGAATTATAGAATAACAGTACATCACAGTCTGCTAAAACAAAAATATTCCGTTCTCGTCGTTTTGTGATCAGTGATTTCGAAAATCACCATTTTTTCAGTTTTTTTCAGAGTTTCATGCCAATTCATACCAAACTGAGTCCGAAAGCCCATACTCACCAAGTTTGATGCAGATGCATCAACCTTTCGAATTTTAGTCTACCATATCAGATCCGCTATTTTGAATATTGAAAGTTTCACTTCAAATTTCCAATCAGAGACCCTGGAATCCCATTTACACCAAGTTTGTTGCAAATAACTCAAAGTTTCGCATTTTATTCGGCCATATTGGATCCGCCATTTTGAATTTAAAAATATTGACATCAAATTTCGTATCAAAGACACCGAAATCCCATTTACACCAAGTTTGGTGCAAAAACATCACATTTTCTCATTTTAGTCCACCATATTGGATCCGCCATTTTGAGTTTTAAAATTTTGACATGAAATTTCATATCAGAGACCCAGAAATCCCATTTACCCCAAGGTTCGCATTTTAGTCCGCAATATTGGATCCACCATTTTGAAGTATGAAATTTTGACATCAAATTCAGTTTCAGCCACCCCAAAAACCCTTATACACCAAGTTTTATGCAAACATGACAAAATCTCGAATTTTGGCCAAAATGAGTTGCCTACTGGCCCACTGTGTGACGCGTCGAACACGGGTCTTATTTTTGTCATACTATGTTCTTTTGAAGCACAGGGCGATGCAGTAAATAATGGCGTTGCTCATTTACTTTATAAGTAGGAACCTTTTCAATGATACCCTCGTCGAGCCAACTATTAAAAATGTCATTATATGCCTCATAAAGATTCTGTTTACTAAGTTTTTCATAGTGCTCGTTAACCTATTGAGGGAGATATCATAGTTACTCGATATAGGCGCGTGATCATTCACCTACGGTAACTGAACCTCTTACCGACCATCTGGATTCAGTTTCGCAGTTTGTTTCAAATATTCCCGTGTTTTTTCGTCTCTTACAGTTTTATCTAATTTTTCAATAGGGTCTGTGATACTTATAACGTCTAAACGCCACAACTCAGATATACTGGCCTCTTTCACATGTCGTCAAGGTGGTCGCGAAACACTGAATCTTGAATGTCTTCACAACAGGTCAGTGTTAAGTTCGAATTTCCACATTTTTATTTGCATAATTGATGTGGCTCGAAATATTATTTCAAGCCACATTGATTCAAAACTCTATATGAGTTACAAAGGTTTCATCGCTCGCTCGTAACCTGAGAGCTTGTTATCGAAATGCTTACGCAGCATTACAAGCATCTGAGGTCTAGCAATGAGCCAATTTGCCGAATGAGGAAGACAATGATTCAAGGAAATGATTTTTCGAAAGACCAAAATTATTTTTGGATAGATTCCATGTTCGTTTCTTTCAGCAACAAAAAGAAATTACGTTTGCTTTTGCAATCCACTAAATGGTGTGAGGGTACATTGCAGAAGAAAAATGTGTGGATGAATGAAATGCATGTGCTCTCCCATAAGCGTGTACCTACGTTTAAGCAACAAAAAGAAAATGTTCACGAAGAAGTTGAACTCAAACAAGAGAAAAAAAATAAGGGAAAGTGGATCATCGATTCTGAAATCTGAAATGAAATACATGTGCAGATCCAAAACAGAAGAAGGTGCACCGACACTCGCGGTGATAGCAAGCATACACACACACGCGTAGACACCACTCTCGATCTCTCTCTCGCCAACGCCCACATAGCGCTATCTCCTTCTCGCGCATAAACACATTGCTCTCAACGGCTAACACGGTTCAATGCGCCTCGACAGTCCTACTTTCTTCTCTCTTCTCCTCCTCTTTCTTAGCTTTCCTCACATAAGAAAATTTTACTCTTTCTCGAATCTCCAAACAAGAGGAAGCCATAAAAGTGATTTCAGAGGAGTGACAGGTGCTCGCGCGTTTTTGTGTGTGTCGCGATCATCCTCAAGGTCAAGAGTGGTTTAATCAACCCACGCACAGTGGGCCAGGAGGCAACTTATTTTAGCGAAAATTCAAGATTTTGTCATATTTGCATTAAACTTGGTGTATAAGGGTTTTTGGGGTCGCTGAAACTGAATTTGATGTCAAAATTTCATACTTCAAAATGTTGGACCCAAAATTGCGGACTAAAATGCGAACCTTTGAGGTATTTGCACCAAACTTGGTGTAAATGGGATTTCTGGGTCTCTGATACGAAATTTGATGTCAACATGTTAAAACTCAAAATGGCGGATCCAATATGGTGGACTAAAATGAGAAAATGTGATGTTTTTGCACCAAAATTGGTGTAAATAGAATTTCGGGGTCTTTGGTACGAAATTTGATGTCAATATTTTTAAATTCAAAATGGCGGATCCAATATGGCCGAATAAAATGCGAAACTTTGAGTTATTTGCACCAAACTTGGTGTAAATGGGATTTCAGGGTCTCTGATAGGAAATTTGAAGTAAAACTTTCAATATTCGAAATGTCGGATCTGATATGGTAGACTAAAATTCGAAAGGTTGATGCATTTGCATCATACTTGGTGAGTATTGGTTTTCGGACTCAGTTTGGTATAAATTGGCATTAAACTCTGAAAAAAGAACTGAAAAAAATGGTGATTTTCGAAATCACTGATCACAAAACGATGAGAACGGAATATTTTTGTTTTAGCAGACTGTGATGTACTGTTATTCCATAATTCACTGGCCTGAACTTCCATCGAAACCCCAGGAACACAGTAATACAGCTTCGATTAATGTATTGTTTGTACTCCCCATATTTTGAAGTATGACTTCTCGTTGCAAATTTATTAATCTTTCTGAAGTGTGGTTCAGTAATGCTTGCAATGAGACTTCAACTTCAGTTTCCTGGATCGAAATAGTTTCCTTTAGTGGTCTACATTTAGATTTGGTTTTGCGAACTTTGTTCTACGGTGGCCAAATATCCGCTCCACATTCTTTTACCTCTAAACGCATGTTTTTAATGATTGGAGTCATTGTATCTAACATTTTTCTAATTTTTTTGCCCGTTCTGGACTTTCTAATATTCGACTAATAACAGCGAGCAAATCTTTGTTCTCAAAATACGAATGTTTAGCTGCATGACGACATGCCTGCAATATTCTTTGTGGATCATGATCAAGATTTGCGCTGATATTTGCAGCCTCTCGCCGTTTTGGCCGATCTGATTTTTTCTCGAATTCCAGAGAAGGACGACCTGGCCCCGAAGAAAAAGAAGATTGATCACTTTTATTGGCAATTTTGATATCGGGAACTGTAAACTCGGAATCTAGCCAACTTAAATTTTTCTTTTAAATCTTCTTTTTAATTCTACATACTTCATTCCATTTCTTATTGCGTTTCGTTCTTAAAGTGAAAAGAGCAGCTTTTAAATGCTGCAATCCTGTTTGAAATTACGGCAGGAATGTCTCAATACTGAATAATCAAGTCAACTCTTTGAATGCTAAGTACCTTCAAATTGAGTCAAAAACTTGGGCATTGAATTATCAGGGGACCACGCCGTAATGGGCTCGGTACTTTTAATTTTACAATTTTTCCACTTTTAGAGGAAATGTTGTAATTTAATTCGAGGGTTTCCTTTGATTATTTTCTCCACTGTCGATGATGTTTCTGAAGTCTATATCCAAGACTGAAGCTTGAAACTCATACTCGCACTTTAATCTTCCGGGCTGCAGAAATGCTGAGAATAAGCAAAGACATCGCGCCGGGACGGAACTACGGGAAAACTAGCAGAAGCCTCTATCGTAATAAAAACCGAAGTTCGAGAACCTCAACGCATCGTCTTTGTCACCTCCGTAATTTCTGCCGAAGTTCGTGAGCTCCAAGAACTGTGGTTTCAAAAGCTCAGAATACAGGAAAAATTTTCCTTCTTTTTCGAGAAAGCCTTGAACAGAGCCAAAGCTAACGTAAACCTCATCAAGGTTGCTAAACAAGGATTTGAAAGTAATAAGATACAAGTCGGGATTGCGAGTTTGAAGGTCTCAGAAGACTGAATGGAGATTAAAAGAATCAGGCGGCTTTTCTGAATCAACAGTCCAGCCGTAACCTTGACTCACGAATTTATTTGTGGGATCGCGTGCCCTTCAGGGAAGACAAAGCCTTGCTCGCTGCATTCGTCAATTCAAACATCTGACACATTTATCACACTCCAATCATAGAATACACAAAAAAACAACAGAGGAGGAATGTCCCAGAGCTTCAATTGCACCTTAAGTTCAATTTAAACTTGTGGGTCTCCCCTTCTGTATGGGTACGTTGCGTTGAGGCGTAAAGCCTCTGTGGTCTACGTCAAGGGTGATGCTAATTATTGTCTGTGTCCACAGGGTGAGAAATAGGAAGAATTTACATCACAATCTTTTTATTTGAATTCTCCAACAACCCACTCTCTCTGGACCTGTGAGAATATTCTCGTTCCTCGAGGCCCATTGATAAGGGCAAAGTTTGTGACCCTATGCGATAGTCGTTAAAGGTACACTTTACTGATGTTTAAATCTTGGGGTCAGTAAATGCCGAGATAAAGCCATGTCGGACGCCCCCAAAAAGTAGTATCGAACACCGACCTTCAATCTCGGAAAAGGAGAAACATCTACGGCGTAAGGCACCAGGAGATAGCGTGTATACAGCCAAATCTGACCATACATCATAACTTGAACTCCCCCGTCAAAGAAATGGTTCCCGTTTGCGCAGTCCGCCCAACATTCCGACCCGTAAATCCAGAGCCTCAAGCCGCCCCCGCGAACACAAACGCGCCTATCTTGGTGATAGATCTGGATCAGGAAGAGGCCCTTTAACAAAGGAGACGTGCGTTTTGAGAGGAAGGCCACCCCAATCGCAGAGTTGAAAATCGTCAGCACGGAGAAACTGCACCCGTTGTGGGATTCGAAAACGGCGAAATCTCTGACGACGACACGGTGACTATGGAACCAGAGATTGAAATCCTGGATTAGGGATATCACGCCATAGTAGGAAGACAACAAAATGAAAAATCCGTAATGGAACGCCCTGGTCCTCCTTTATAAACTGACCACTGAATTGCAGCCGCGGACCGTCCTAATCCTGGTCCGCTTTAACCGTTTGACTTCGAAGAAAATAAAATTGAAATTAATTCTGGTGTAGTGAACTTCAGTCATCCCTTTCCTGCGAAGAAGGGAAACGAATAAATAGATGCCACGCTTTGTGACCAAATTGACGCCCTCAGTCGGAGGGTGACTGCCCACTTTACTCGAAATATACGGCGACGATTTTCAAGATGGGTTTGCCGAATCCACCTTCAATTGGAACACCAACAACAACTTTATAGACCGGGGAAGCCCTAACGTCCCCTATGGATCTATTCCCGAATACAAAGTAACCGTGGGAAATAGGACACTACGGGTGGTGGGAGAGTTAGGGTTGAAAATTAGGTAAGCGAACTTCCATTTCTACGACATTTCTAACCTAGGATCGATCGGGCTAACCCAGATAGGAGCAATCGCAGGAGTACAAGTGATCCAACATCTGTCCGCACTGCATGGATTTCCTATGTATTAAATCGAAAAAAGTGGAAAATCGAGATAATTCTTAATTTGGACCAGTGCCCATTTACGTGGCTGAAACAGACCCTTCCTTCGATCCACAGTTACCGTCTTCAATCGGACTAAGTTCCGTCAAACTTCTTAGCGGAGTAGTCACGTTGAGCGTTAACAGAACCACTTGTATTAACTATATCCGTAGGAGTTGTCTGGCAGTTCCGTACGACGTTCTCTCTGAATTCGAAATTACGTTAGGGGACCTAACACTATTAGTCAAGGGATCTGTTGAACTATTAATAGAGGGAATGCTCTCTCTGTTCTTTGTCCTCGCTGACGATACTCCTTCAGGACCTCACAAAGGGATAGCGTGGCCTCCTAATACGCTGATTGATTAGTGGAGATTCGAGAAAGCGAAACTCACGCCCATCGACTAACTCCCACTGAAAATAATCACTATCCAAAATGCCTACTACTGACAATACCGATAACGGAGATCTCTCCAGGAATGCCAATCTCCTGGGAGATAATTCCAATATTTCGATTCTCAACCCAGCAGCAAATGTCGATACAGCTGCAGCAATGGCCTCCGTGCTTGAGTGCATGACATTGCAACAGAGCACTAATCACGTTCCGCGATTGTACGTGAAGACTCCTAACCTTAAGGAATTTTTGCAAGACATCGCGAATGGCGCAGATTACATCACCAAGGCAAATGAGCCTGAGTTCACTGAGATCCTTCTCAGAAAACTTGAAGGGATTGCCCGCGACAGCATCAGGGACAAGCGCTTCCATAAGGTGAACGTATTATTTGCCCACCTGAAAAAACAGTTTGCTCCTACAAAGGAATACCAACGGTATTTCGAAAATATAGTGAAACTTCGCATGAGTCAGAACGAAACGGTGAGGGTTTATTATGACCGAGTCCAAGGCCTCCTAAGCGGTGCTTGACATACAGTCGAAGAGAAATACACCAAGGTTCACAACTTGGAAGCCGCGGATGAAGCAAATTAAAGCAGTATAATAATGAGACCCGAAACGGACGTCGCGCTCAATGCATTTATAAAGGGGCTTCCAGACGAGACGTTTACCTTCGTAGATACCGGAAACCCCACGGAACTCGTTGAGGCCCTAGATCATGCCCAACATACCGAAAGAGGCAAAAAAAACTGAAGAGAACCATAAATCACCTCTCTGCTCATCCCATCTCCCGACCAAGGGAGGACGCTCACGATCGACCTCGTCCACCTTGCCCCTACGCGAGGCAAATGGACAGGAATGACAGAAGGGAGGCGCAAGGTTCGGAAACAAATGGCTCAAGCGGAACCAAGAAATTGGTGAATTATCAAGATCCCGCTCCTGCAAAATACCCGACCCCTATGCTCCTTACCCACCTCAATACCCTCATCCCCATCCTCCTCCTTTCCCTCCTAACATCCCCTACCCTTATCATTATTCTTCGAATTTTTCCGCCTCCTCATTTCCACCTAGGTATCTGACAGACAATGGTACCAGAGCAAACTCTCCATGGCAGAGGAACGGAAAATCGACGTATAGGACGGAGCCCCCGAGGTCAAACTCACCAGGACCGTCGGGAAATTTAGAATTGCAACAGACTCCTCGCTCGTACGCGGCAGGAAGTCAGTCCACTCCCCAGCACCTCAAAAAACATGTCCACTTCCCGGAGCAAACCATCGGGTCCTACGAGCAAGAACCGAAATAGAGAGCTCCCCGGTCGTCTCTGAGAGCACCGGAATTAAGACGTTCAACATCCAGCTTCCTAGTAGATCCGGGATTGGATGTGAATTTGTTAAAATTTAAGAGTTTGCTCCTCGAATGGGATCCCGATGGGATCATCGACAGGTCTTATCTGCGGAAAGAGCAAGCCCAAATATCTTTTAGGCACAATTCATTGGTCACCATTTCGGATCCAATCAACCAGGTCCCATTTATTGACAAAAAGTCTCGATCAGCCCGGACATCGCTCAGATCCGAAATCGAACCCCTCGCTAGGATTATGAGAATCAAGGCTAGCACGAGGCCACCAGTCGCCATGCACATCCTCAATCCAGAAATTAAATAGGAATATTTACCTAGGATGGACACCCCTGAGGGAGTGTATCTGGGCGAAGCGTCTCTCTCCACCCACGAAAGAGTCTGCCATGTACTTGCCATCAACACCCGGGAGAAGGACGTTGAAGTCGAGGTGCCTGTCCAGGAAGTCCTGCCCTACGACTTTATTGAACCGCACGACGAAGAATCTACCAATTCCGAATCCGAACATATGGTCATGGACCTACGAAAGGAAATTGGTAGCTCCTACACGTACCGTGTTAAGAAAATTAAGGACAGCTTACGAATTTCAGAATTGACCTCAGATGAAAGAAACTACGTCTATAAGTGGGTAGAAGACTTTGCCGATATTTTCCACATAAACGGAGAAAGGCTCTCAACTACGAACGTAGTCCAACATAGGATCTCCACCACTAACGACGAGTTCATAGCCAGGAAGCAATATCGATATGCCAATGAGGCTGCTGACCGAGTGGCCGTTCAAATAAAAAAACAATATGATAGCGCCATTATAGGACATTCCCAGTCCCCTTACAACTCTCCCCTCTGGATCGTCCCTAAGAAACTCGACGAATCCGGCGAGAGAAAATGGAGAGAAGTAATCGACTTCCGAGCTCTTAACGAGAAGGTTACAGGGGACGCATATCCCCTGTGCAATATCACGGACATCCTCGACCATTTAGGGGAGGCCCAGTATTTTTCGGTGCTCGATCTCGCCAGCGGTTACCACAAAGTCAAAATCCACCATGACGAAAGGTTGAAAACGGCATTCTCCACGCCTCGAGGACACTTCGAGTTTCTGCGCATGCCCATGGGGATCAAAAACGTCCCTGCTACGTTCCAGCTGCTGATGGACACGGTACTAAGCGGGAAGTACGGCATCAAAGTCTTCGTTCACCTGGATGACATTGTGGTTCACTCCAAGGACCTAGAAGAACACGATTTGAAGATCAGAAGGTTACTGTATCGAGTCTGAGCAGCCAGCCTGAAACTTCAACCCGACAAATTCGAGTTTCTACAAAAGGAAGTAGAATATCTTGCCCATATTATTAGCCACGAGGGGCCGTAGCAGCCCAAAAGGCCCACAAGGCCGGTTTCAAGAAACTTCGAATAAAAACCGACTCGAAGTTTCTAGTCAGCAGTACAACCGAATGGATCCCTAATTGGGAAGAAAATGAATGGAAAACTTTTGAAAATAAGTCAGTTGAGAACGGCTCCAAATTCGAGAAAATGAATACTGCTCTGGAACCGTTGGAAGTGATTTGGGAACATATTCCTGGACATCAAGGAATCCCACCACTGTAAGTAGTGAAGACGATAAGGACATTGACAATATACCGGGCCGTCTGCTGTCACCCTCCAAGGCAAGCTTCGAGGAGGACCTTCAGAAGTCAGGATAAAGAATTACTTAAGGAGATAGAGCTGCTTGACCCCTGCGCTGAATACGATGACGACATTTTTACAGAAAAGGTGTTAGGCTTATTGGAAACCTACGAGAAACAGGTTACCCAAGTAGCTGGTGAGAAATCAGAACTCAAATTAACGCAACCACTTGCTGAACAAATCGAACAGTTACCTTCTTCCCCCACAAAAATTCCGGCGTGGTGAGAAGAAGCACCGTTCGATATAAGGATTCTTCCGAAGAAGAGGAACCCATCCCAGGGTCCCCCATCGTAGGACGAAACCGACAAGTGGAAACCTTATCCTTTACCCCAGCGACTGCCATGGCGCCAGGTGCCAGATATACGGTTTCACCAATGCCTATATGGACGCAACCCTTAAGGAAGAAGGAACTTCGTTCAACAGAAGACCTGAATTGTGTGGGATATTAGGATAATAACATATTCTCTAACTTGATTTTAAAGAGGAAATCATATTTATTCAGGAAACTTTAGTCACAGTTCTTCGGACGGAAACAGACTGACTTGGCTCACATTCGCACAGTCCTTGATCGCTTGTCTTCGTTTTCATTCTAACGTATACCATTAGATCTCTGTCTCCGATTACACATTTGATATCCAATTAGTCTTATAATTATACCCTACAATTCCTCCCCTTCTAAAAAAATGAAATCCTCCATTTTATTTTATTTTATATGTATATTTTTTTCTTACATCCACTATTTACAACTTATCTTATTGATGGATTATTATTATATAAACGTTCAATCGTAGTTTCGTAGAGTATTCTTTGATATCTACTTATCTTTATTTTTTATTCGCGCTGACAATCTTACTTCCGTGGTTATCGCTGGTTTTGGTCTGTCTGAATTTTTCTCTTTTTCATAAATTTTCGCTATTTTCCGAATTTGATTTACATGCCTTTTACAAACTGAATCCCCACTTTTTACCTCAAAAGTACATGGACCTAATTTTCTTACAATTTTTTCTCTAACCCATTTGTCTTTTCCCTTACTGTATTCTCTTACAATTACTTCTTCCGCCTCAGAAAAATATACTTTTCTATTACCCGTTGCGTTTTTTATTTGAGATGCTTGTTTCTCTTCAACTACAGATCTAGTTTTGTTTAGGATGCAATAAATTGAACTTAATTTTCAATTCTCTTTTTAAAAAAAGTTTTGTTGTACGAGAACCTGTAGTTGCGTGAGGGATACTCCTATGTATGTATGTATGTATACCATTAAGCCATTTCCCTTTCGAAGTAGGCGTGACACTACCCGATTCGGGTAGTGTTTCTAGGAGGATAGTTTCTTGTAGTAAAGAACTACAAGTGTGGGCTCACCACACCCACGACGCCAACAGCACGTAGTAGTATTATTCCCGAATGGTCACTCATCCAAGTACTAATCGCGTCTAACACTGCTTAACTTCAGTGATCTAACGAGAACTGATTTTTTCAGCATGGTATGGCCGTTGGCGATAATCCATTAATCCATAATCCTATAATCCATTGAAAATTTATTTACTGCTTGTTCAAACTTTGTCCTTCCCAAACCATCCTCTTTATATGACTTTTCAAATTTTTTAAAAAATTTTCTGCACCTCCGTTGATAGCTGGATGATAAGGCGGAGAAAATGATTGTTTCACTTATAAGTTTTTTAATAAATTAGCAAATTCCTTACTTTTTAACTGTGGACCATTAACCGTTACCAAATGATTTGGCAAACCAAAACGAGCGAATAACTTTTTAAAAACTGATATTACTCTTTCAACTGTAGTACATTTTTCAATTTCTGGCCATTTAGAATGAGCGTCGATTACAATCAAAATCATTCTACCGCAAATTGGACCTAAAAAATCTGCATGTAATCTTGTCCAAGAATTTTTCGGCCAAATCCAAGGTGTACATCTCACTTTTTCTGGATTATCGAAATTTGCTAAACACGCTTTACATTTTTTAGTTATTAATTCAATATCTTTATCGATTCCTGGCCACCAAAAAAATGATCTACTGACCGTTTTCATTTTCACAATTCCAATATGTGATTCATGCAACTCTTCTACCACTCGTGTCTTTAAACTTCCTGGTATTACTACTCTTGTTCCAAGCATTACGCAATCTTGTTCGGAATACAATTCTAGTTTTCTATTAAAAATCGCATACTGTGCACAATAAAATTTGTTGTAGGATTTTATCTTTTTTTGTTTCTTTTGCTACTAATTTCGCATCTAAGGTTGGAATTTTACTATCTTCTACGTATTTTAAATATGTATAATCTGACTAAAAAATCTTTTTCGCATCACTAGAATCCGATTGTGGTAGTCGTGATAACCCATCTGCATTTCCATTTTTTTTCTGACTTCACATATCTTATATTATATTTAAATGCAGATAAATAATGTGACTATCTCTGGAGACGGTCTGCAGATACTATTGCAATTGATTTATAAGGCCCAAATATATGTACCAACGGTTTATGATCAGTTTTAAGTTCAAATTCTCTACCGTAGAAATATTCATAAAATTTTTTACATCCAAAAACAATCGCTGGTGCTTCTTTATCAATTTGGGCGCGAGCTCTTTCATTTTTGGGAATCGTTTGAGAGGCGAAAGCTATTGGCTTTTCTGATCCGTCTGGAAAATTATGAGCTACCACTGCCCATAAACCATAATTAGTTGCATCGCAATTTAATGTTATTGGATACTTTGGATTAAAATGAACCAAAATTTCAGTTGACAATAATGCTTTTTTTGTATTTTCGAATGCTTTATCACAACTCTCAGACCATTTCCAGTTTCCGGAATTTAGTACTTCATACAACAGTTGTAAAATATCAGCACTTTTTTTAATACATCTTTCGTAATATGTTACTAACCCTATCCATGCCGCTAGTTCTTTTTCGTTTACAGGTTTTGGTGCTTCAATTATTGCTTTTATTTTCTCATCTGTTTTATGCAATCCATCTTTGTTTATTTTGAAACCTAAATAAGTTACAGACTCTTTAAAGAATTCGCTCTTTTTTAAGTTTACTTTCAAACCTTTACTTAACAATCTTTGTAACACCATTTTTAATCTTCTTACATGAGTTTCCGTATACGGACCTGTTACTATAATGTCGTCAATGAAAACAGCTATACCTGGTATATCTTTTAATATTTGTTCAATTATTCGCTGAAAATTAGCGGGTGCAGATGAAACTCCGTATGGCACACGCGTTTACTTAAATAATCCCTCATGTGTGGGTATAGTTAGATATTTTTGACTTTCATCATCAACTAAAATTTGTTGATACGCATACTGGAGATCTATTTTGTAAATTTTAACTCCTCCTTGTAAAGACGCAAAAATTTGGTCAATTAACGGTATTGAGTGTTTATCTATGATCAAATGTGGGTTGAGAGTTACCTTAAAGTTACCACAAATTTTAACTGAACCATCTGGTTTTAAAATTGGAATAATTGGTGTAGCCCATTCACTTGATTCAACTGGGATTATATTTCCTAATTTTACTAGTCTGTCTAACTCATTTTCTACTTTATCCTTTAATTTCAAAGCCAATTTAAATGTTTTCTTAGCTGATGGAATAGTATTTTCTTTCACATATAACTTGACTTTTTCACCCATTAACGTACCTTGACCTGGAGAGAAAACTTCTTCAAATTCTTCTTTAATACTATTCGTTATATCATTTTCCTCTTGAAAATTTTTAATCATTACAGAATCTGGAATTTTTAAAGGCCACAATCCAAATTCTTGTAACCAATATCTACCAATGATTCGTGGTCCAACATCTCCAACTATATATAAATCTAACAATTCTGTTTTATTATTTAGTTCGACTGGTAATTGTTTTAGCATGAATTCTGGTTTAACTTTAGATCCATCATAATATTCAAATTCTTTATCTACTTCTGAAACTTGCCAGTCTGAAAAATATTTTTCTGTAAAAGGTTTGGCTACTACAGTTATATATGGACCTGTATAAACTTCGAATGTTACTCGAATGTTAATCTCGAATCTTAACTTTTAATTTCATTGGATCAGCTTTTACTTTTTTATCAATAATGCAAAAAAAATTTTCTTCTCTATTTTCTGAATTATCTTCCTCAACATATCTTACTAAATTATTTTCCCTCAATTTATAACAAGCTGATATCAGATGTCCTTTAGTCTTACAATATTTACATGATAAATGTCTGAATCTACACTCTCTGGCTAAGTGACCAATTTTATTAAAACAATAACAATTATTAGACTTCTTATCTTTGTGTTTCTCTGCTGATAAGCTGGCCTCTGGTGCTTGTTCCGATGTCCTTGGATGTTGTGATGACCATGACTGCTGTTGTTTTCTGTTCCTTCCATGTTTCCATTTAGGCGGCTTCCATGTGGGATTTTTCCATTTTTAACTGTTTCGAATTGTTCCTGTCTGATTTTTTTCTGTCAGACCGATTTTCTTTCATATAAAGATGGTAGTGACCATTAAAGACCAAAGGCCATTAATCACTACCATCTTTATACATTTATTCTAATAAATCGGTCTAATTTCAAAAACAAATTTCTTTCATATAGTTTACAGAATCAGTAGGCTCTTGTTTGATTAGTATTTTTTTTTTTTTGCATCATTTGCCTGATTCTGTGTTGCCTCCCTCGCTTCAGCAATTTCCAAAACTTTTGCGTATGTAACATTTTTCTCTCTAAAAAATTCCACTTTAGTGTCATAATCTTTTACACCACATACTATTTGACCTCTTAATGCAACATTCAGATCTGGAAAATTACAGTTGATTGATAATCTTTTCAAACGATTAATGACAGTTGCTACGGTCTCATTGTCTTCTTGTTTCGATTGATGAAATTTACATCTTTCCATTGTTTTGGGAGGAGCCGGTTTAAAGTGATTTTTGACAATTTTCACTAAATCTTCTTATGATTTTTCTTTGGGTAGTTTTGAAGTACACAAGTCTTTGATTAATTTATAAGTTTCAGTATCGACCTTTGTTAACAACACTGGCACTTTCTTTTCTTCGGTTACATTATTTGCCAGAAAATACATTTCCAATCGTTCCGTGTACGTCTTCCAATCATCTTTTTCAAAAGAAAATGCTAGTTTTAATGAATCACACATTTTATTTGAAATTTTCTTCACCAGATTTGTCTTTACTTTGTCCGAGTGCGCGTTTTTTGTTTCAAAGTCTTTCGCTTCCAGCTCTTCCACTGTAAACGTATTTTTCTTTTAACTACCGTCGCTAATTGTTTTCTCAAATCATCAATACTTAGAGTTTCATCCTGCACTTTCTTAAAAATATTTAAACAATCTAACACTTCACTTTTGGTCAATTTATAAATCCACGATGTTTTTCCATCCTTCATGTCATTTATAATTTCCTCAGATTGTTTCCACTTCATTAATAAAACTTTTTCACCACAAGTTTTCTTAGATAAAATATTCCTCTCCACTATTTTTCTTTTCGCACTTTCGAATCATGCCGAATACGCGTTCGAATCCTCGTCGCCAATTGCGGCATATTATGATAATAACAGATTCTCTAACTTGATTTGAAAGCGGAAATCACATTTATTCAGGAAACCTTAGTCACAGCGCTTCGGATGACAACAGACTGACTTGGCTCACATTCGCACAGTCATTGATCGCTTATCTTCGTTTTCACTCTAACGTATACCATTAGACCTCTATCTCTATTTACACATTTGATATCTAATTAATCTTATAATGATACCCTACAAATTGAACCCACAGAAACTGCAGGCAGGAAGGATACTCAAACCCTCTCAGACAAAGCCCTTTCTATGCTCATCTTCCCTAATTGATGTAGATCTACCGTACATCGACGATTCCCCAAATACCGAGACATCCCTCCAAAAGCCCACTGAAGTAAGTTCAAAATCGGCTAACTTAAGCGAGAGCGGCCCCAACGTTCTACATCAATGGACTGAACCTATGAGAACACAGGCCCAAGAAGGGACAGGTCATGGTTCCTCCCCACGGTCGACGCTACACCTACTTTTTCACAGTAAAAAAGCATCTTGTCGAGCGGCCAACTCCGGAGACGCCCTAGGGTCTTTGCCCCAAAACAAAATAGCGGAATCACTGACGGTAGTTTTTCAGGATAGTGGTTTCGCTATTACTTTCTGTCACGGGAAGGTAGAGGTGCCTCCCGCCAAATTAAGGAAGAAGATCATAGCTTAATATTACGGTAGTTTCATCAGTGGGCACAAGGGCGTGACCAAGACATACTGCAGCATCAGAGAGAGATACTCCTGGCCTGGTTCACGAGACCAAATCAGTAGTTTCATCCGCAGCTGTCGAAGCTGCTTACAGCAGAAACTAGTTCGAGCTAGGACTCGAGTGCCCATGCTCATAACCGACACAAATAGTTACGAATATCCTAGAACATCATTTTTGGAGTGGATGAAATTTGTTGAAGTGAAAAAACAATAGTAATATAAATGAAAAATTTGTTTATAATGAACATATGTCCAATAATCAGAGTTTGTATAATGTTCATGTTTTGATTCAAGTTCAAGAGTTTTTTTGTGCGTTAAATAACAATAATATTTAAAAAAACAGTTAACAAATGTAAATTCTAAGATTGAAAGTATATTTTAATAAAATTATTATGAGAGCTATTATGAGGCTGAAGCACTGACTCGCGTGCTCAAGGTAGTAGATTTCAGTCTCGACGACTACATCCGTACTACTCATCGTATCCTGTAGGTCATTTATACGTCCCGCCAAGGGAAGATGCATCTCTCACTCCTAATGTCCGAGCAACTGAAACCAGTCTATCGACATATCCAGGATCATCATCCCAGGCTCGAGTTTCCTATCCCAGGTTCTCCCACATTGTCGTTGGGAAATCTCAACGGACCTACATCCCACTGGAAAGTCAACATATAGGGCCCTGCAAAAGGACCCCGTACTATAGATTCTATGGCAACAACTCACCCATCAATGAAATTACTAGTCACCAAACATGTGACAGCGAGCTGTTACTGAACCCTTCAGTAACAGCTCTCCGAGGGTGCGATATGTCATCTATGAGTCTCCCTACCACCTTAATCTGGCCGAACTGTCGCCAGTTTTAAGGGAACATGGTGATCTCGCCACGAAGGACGAGAAGGAGGAACAGCACCTGGAGGAAGGCTCCCCCAAGGATGAAGCTAGGCCCGACATTATCACAGTATGTTATAAGAACCGGCCGAGGGGCACTAACTACGACCAGACCGATGCTGAGGTGGAACGGCCTCCCGGAAACACTGAAGGAGTTCGTATTGTGATCGAGCAGCCTTTGACAAATCAAAGATCACCAAAAAGCATGATTAACTGTACTTGTGAGAAAATGCCGGCCGTGTCGCCTAGAGTTTCGGTACAGACTTCGCCGCACGCCAGCCCGCTTTCATCAAAGACGACGATTCGACTTCTTACACAGCCACTGCAACCAATTTAAAGCTGAGGCTCACACGAACCATCAAGAGAATGGGGGAGGGGGGCGCGGCTAACTTATTCCTATTCTGTGAGGGAGAAAAAGAGAGCCGCAAGATAAGAATTCGTCTTTTTTACCAATTTGATAACCATTTGGATGTATATATGTATATAAGCATACATGTATACATATATATATCCCGCTTAAAGTAGTAACTTGCTACAAGTTTTCATGAAAAAACTGAAAAGCCCTATCACTTTCAGAAAAATTCAATCCTACGCTAATTGTTGGTTACGTCTTTCGAAATTTAATAATTCCAATTTTGACCGCAAAACTTGAGGCAACGGATTGATATTCAATCGTAAATCCTGTAAATTTAAAAATTTTATATAATAGATCTTTAAGATAGAAAGAATTTTCAATTGTAAATTGTCGAACTCAAACTATTACAAGAAAGTTAAAAAATTACACACACACACACACACACACACATATATATATATATATATCTTCGGTAGTATAGTGGTAAGTATCCCCGCCTGTCACGCGGGAGACCGGGGTTCCATTACCCGCCGGAGAGCCATTCGGTTTCGGTTTCGATTCCCTTGAAATAGAACCGAAGGGCTTATGACTAAGCCACCGAACGCGTCCTCGGGTTGCGGATAGAGGGTCTCCGTATCAAGGGTTTTTGCTGAATATGGTTACAATAATTAATAAGCAGTCGCGGACAATTGTCCAGGGATGGTCCCGAAGGAATAACCCCTAAGCGAAAGTGTGAGAACCGTGCCGAAAGCTGCATGGCACCTGGGTGAGGTGTCTTTAAAGGTGACTCTGGGATACCGGGCGACGTCTCAGAGTATCAGCCTTATCCTTGCACGCGGGGCTCTACAAGGATTGACAAACCCTTTCCCTAGCTGCTCGTGGGAACAACAATGAAATCAACAAACCACCAAAATGTTGTAGATGCGGTTCTAAACGATCGAATGGATCCCCGACAATGGATCGGCAAACAATGCCGATCATCCTAGAGTTCGGGGTGCTGAAAATAATTTAGATGGAAACACGACGACGAACCATCGAAACGCCCACATTCAGTGGACGGATCAACTTAAGAATGACGTACTAGACTGCTACGATGCCAGTGTTATCCCTATTCGCGGAGGCTTTATGGCGCGTATGCATACTCTGTGGTGCCAGAAACACCCAGAGCTTCGATACGTTTCGCATCAGTCTTTGCGAAATCAAGCCGACTACCTCCGGAAAAATGGATATGTACGCGGAGCGCTTCCTCAACCGCTGCTTGAACAAGCTGCAGACGAAGATGAAACGACATTAAGAACAACCAAACCTTAATCACCTTCTGGAAGATGATCGCAATTTCAGTACAAGGAGGAACATCAACATGCAAGTTCCTCTTAACCACCAAGATCTGGCTGAAATGGATGCCTCCCTTCGTGGAGATATCTCGCAAGAGTCCGACCTCTGGACCATCAATTGCTCAGTTTATGGTGCTGCGAGAGCTTTGGTTGATTCAAATCGAAGGCTGAAACCGACGATGGATCAGCAGACCAGAAGACGCTTGCATCAACTGAACAAGAAGAGGTGAAAAAAGCACTTAGAGGCACGAGGAACTTTTCCGGTGCTGGACCAGATTGTATTAAGAACTTTTGGTGGAAGAAGTTTACTTCTATACACCAACATTTGGCCCGCATATTCACCTCATATTTAAAGTCGGACACGCCCATTCTGCAGTGCCTGGTGTTAGGACGCACTATACTCCTACCGAAAAAAGGCAACTTTTCCAGACCAGAGAATTACAGGCTAATAACTTGTTTAAACGCACTGTATAAGATCTTTACAGCTTTCCTAAACAACAGGATCGTTCGACGAATTGAGCCTGTATGGTGAGAGATGTACGAACATCATAGACTTATCATCTGTCTGTTGGAAAGGTTTAAGGTATATCCACACATAGTGAGATGCATAGAGAGATTGATGCCACTTTGGAAAACAAGATTTACTATCTCATCTAGCAATTATCGTCTGATAACGAATAACGTCACCTTCCAGAGGGGCGCCTTTCATGGTGATTCCATGAGCCCTTTGCGTTTTTGCATCACACTTCTGCCTCTATCTCTCGCACTACGAAATTCTCCTGGATAACTCTGTGGCGACACTAATTAGCGCAAAATAAGGTCACTAATGTATTTTATATGGATGACCTGAAGATCTATGCCTCCGGTAAGAGCAAACATCAATCTGCTATAAATATCGTCAAGAACTACACAGGAGAGATTGGAATGGACTTTGGTTTGGACAAGTGTGCCAAAACTCATCTGCAGAAAGGAAAGATTACTGGAGTTCCCAAGGATCCTGAGCTTGTGGATATGAGTGTTATTAGACATCTTAACACAGGCAAGACCTATGCATACCTGAGCGTGCCTCAAAGCCGCATTTAGGATGTGAGATCAGTGAAGGAGTCTCTCCGAAGCAGATACAAGCAGCTTATCCGATAGATTTGGTCTTCCAATCTGTGGGCGTTGAACAAGGTATCTGCGACTAGCATGCTTGCCGTTCTGGTTCTACTCTACTCGTTTGGGGTGGTTCAATAGACAAAGAACGAGCTTAAGGCCCTTGATGTCACCACACGTAAGATCATGCATATGCATAAAAGCTTGCATATCAATTCGTCAGTTCCGCTATTATACATTTCACGCCGTCAAGGCCGACGCGGACTTCTGAATCTCCAGTGTCTTCATAACCGAATTGTTCTAAGTACAGCTTACATCATTGCTAATGGCAGAGATCCGCTCCTAAAAATGGTCAGGAATCACGAGATGATTGGCGAAGGAGCGTTCCTTTACAAAGCCGCGGAGCAAGCGGCCGAGACCCTTGGCCTGAATTTTAGCAGCAGAAGTGAGAAAAGTGAATTACGCCATCTAGATGCTTCACGTCTAAAAGCCGAATTACAGAAAGCAGAGGTTGGAAAATTTCACCAAGAGCTACTCGACAAGCATATGCACGGAAACTTTTACAGAAATGTAGAACAGCAGACCTTGTGAAAGAAGCAAACTTTTGCTTCCCTCAAATCATCAGGGCTCAATTCAGGTACACGGGGTTTTATTTCTGCATACCAGGACGGTGTCATTTCCACCTTAGCATACCGTGCCTGCATTTTATGTCAAGAAGTTCCCAGTGATAGGTGCAGAGCGGGTTATGCACACGCTGAGTACCTGGAACACATACTATCTGGGTGTCCGACCAACGCAGGAACGACGTACATCTATAGACATGATGCGGCCCTAAGAGTATTTCATTACCATCTTTGCCGTTCTTGCGGTGTTGGTCGCGACCCTGCCCTGCCGAACGCTCCAAGGGATATAGAGTCAATTGTCCGAAACGAGAAGTGCCAAATTTTCTGGAACTGCCATTTTCGGACAGCAGTCTCCTTTGCTCATTCGAGACCTGACATTGTTCTCCAAGACTTCAAGAAACGAACTATATTCGTGATCCAATTCTCGGCTCCGTCCGAATACAACATCACTGCAAAGGAGAAAGAAAAGGAGGAGAAGTATCAAGACCTTAAGAGAGAGCTGCAACGACTGTACCCAAAGTATTCGGTGCGAGTAATTGTCCTTGTGATTGGTGCTCTCGGAGGTGCGAAACTATCACTCGTTTGTAACCTTAAAGCCATACCCGCGTGCCAAAAATATGCCAAGGCACTAGCGAGATGGATGCAGGAAGCTGTCATCCTTGGGTCGCTTCGTATCCTCAAGACACACGAGGATTTCGCCGGCCTATCGCTGTGATTTCGTCGTGCCCTGTGACCACCCATCTCACGGTTGTGAGTCGTGGCCATAGGTGTGTTTTACCGCGGTTCCATTAGGGGCTATTGACATTTTTCAGATGGCGGTTGCTCTTAGTGAGACCCTGCGGTGGTTGTTTAACTTTTTTTTCAATTATATATACATGTTTTTTCTCTTCTTCTAAATTCAAGAATTTTCAATTGTAACTATTCAGAATGGTAGAGCTTGAATTTTAAATCTACACGGTTCTGTGATTTGAATGATTTGCATTAGGGATATCTTTAATTTGAAGGATTCGAAATTAAAACTTGACCTTCATCTTCAGTCATCAAAAATTACGAATTTGTACTTACGCATCTTTACAATCCAACACAACCATTGCCGCCCTTCAAAATTGTAGAACTCTGAATTGTATGTTTTCAAAAATGAAGAGCTTTTGACTTGCAAATTTGCAATTTGATAGTGATGCATTTTTTGTGTGTGTGGTTTGCAATTGAAAATTCTGTAATTTGTAAAATTTGGAATTAAAAATTTGATGTTTGGACTCTAAAACCATAAAATTTTAATATCTATTATCCTCACTAGATCATTCTAAGTTATAAATCTTAAAAGCTAAAGGATCTTGAATTGAGAATCTTAATTTAGACTTCCCTCAAAAGGATGTTCATAATTTTTTATGTTAAATTATAAAACTTCAAATTTGAACAAGCTGGTGGACTTTGAATTATATAAAATATCTTTAAAATGGATCAGTGCCTTGAAGATCATTCAATCACGATGTGAAAACCCAAATTAACTTATTAATTTTCTTTTTGCCTCGAACCCCAGCTGGGTTAAAATTTTATTATTCAACCATTATAACCGGTACTTGACGGGAGCAAGAGTGGCCTTATTGTCAACTATAAACCAAAATCAATCGTCACTGTAACAATCTGCAACAGGTTATAAAATAACACCTTTTAATACTTTCGTTGTGTTACATAAAATAAAATAAATACTTTTGAAAGACCAAACCTACTCAAAAGCTAAATTTTGGACAGAAAAAGGCAGCAAATTTTAATTTAAAAAGTTTAACCCCCAATAAAAAAATTGAATCAAGCCTTTCCAACTTTCTAAAAAAATTCTTGAATTTTCAATCCAAAACGACAATAATTTAATCAAGCGTTCAATTTTTGAATAACAAATAAAGACGTTAATCTTCAGCAAAATAGTTAAATTTTCAACTAAAAAGCTGTGTTTTCTACTAAAAAGGTCATTCGCAGCAAAAAATATGATAGTTAATTTTTCAAAAATATAGTAGAATTTGCAACTAAAATGGCTAAAAATTTAAAATAGAAAGAATGATCAGTTTTTCAGTTGATGAAGTTAATTTTTAACCAAAAACGAACCAGTTTTCAACAAAAAGAGATCCTTTTAATATAAAAGTCGATATTCCAACTAAAAACGAATATTATCCCTCACAAAAAGAACTGAATTGAATAAAAAGGGATAAATTTCAACAAAATTCTTAAATTTTAACCGAAAAGGAAATTCCTTAAACCAGTAGTTCAACTTTCAAACAAAAAAAATTAATTCTCAACCTAAATGATGAATTGTCAATAACAAATACAATAGTTGTACTTTTAACGAAAATATATCCTAATTCTTAATTAAATACAATTTGACTTAACTAAGAAGGGCGAGTTTTCAACCAAAAATAGAATCGTTAAATTTTCAGGAGGACTAATTTCAACAAAAATGAAACGAATTAAACACTAGTTGAATTCAACGAAAACATATAAACTTTTAACAAAATAGTTGAATCCTCAACCGAATAATTGATGAACTAATTTTCAACAAATAGTTGGGTTTTCAAACTGAGAAGTCGAATGTCTTAGAAAACAGTTGACTTTTAAACCGGAAGAAAAGAATCTTTAGCAAGAAAGTTAATTCCAAATCAAGAAATATGAATTTTTAACCCAAGAGTTAAATTTTCAGCTAAAAGAGATGAGTTTTAAACCAACTGAATTCAACTAAATAAGACGAATTTACCAAAAATAGTTCATTTCTGATCTACATGTTCATATAAAAGAAATTGAACTAAAATAACGAATTTCATTCCGACAAGCCACGTTGATTCAAAAATCTATATGAGTTACAGAGGTTTCTTTGCTCGCTCGTAACCTGAGAGCTTATTATCGGAGTGCTTACGCAGCCTTCCAAGGCTCCGAGGTCCAGCAACGAGCCAATTTGCCGAATGAGAAAGGCAATGATTGGAGAAAATAGTTTTTCGAAAGACTAAAATTATTTTCGGATAGATCCCATGTTCGTTCCTTTCAGCAAAACAAAAAGAAACAAGGTTTGCTTCTGCAATCCACTCAGTGGCGTCAAAGTGGCTTGCAGGAGAAAAATGTGTGGATAAATGAAATGAATGTGCTCTTCCGTAGGTGTGTACCTAGGTTTAAGCAACAAAAAGAAAATTGTCACGAAGAAGTTGACCTAAAATAAGAGAAATAAAAATAAGGCAAAAGGAATCATTAATTCTAAAATCTGAAATGAAATACATGAGCAGATTCAAAACAAACGAAGGTGCACCCGTGACGTATATATATGTTAATACATTTATTGATATATTTATATATTTGCATGATTATACTAATAAATAC
>CAKNXH010060188.1:0-58075 GCA_932178445.1 Andricus quercusramuli
TAGGTGTATTTTACCGCGGTTCTACTGGGGGCCATTGACATTTTTTCAAGATGGCAGTTGCTCTTAGTGGTACCCTGCGGTGGTTGTTTAACTTTGTTTTTAATTATATATATATGTATATATATATATATATAGCCTAGTATATCGTTTTTTTAAGTCTATCAATCATAGATGGCAGCAGATGCAGCTTACGATCCTTTGCGTCCTGGTTATTTGGAACAATCACTACCCTCATTACCATCCTCAACTAAGACATCAATTTCTGAGAAAAAGGTGGAGTCTAAAAACCAGGAAAACCGTTAAAAAACTGACAATATACCGCTAGTCCATAATGAAAGGAAAAATTAATACAGCAAAAGAAGTTGTCCCATTATTCTCAAGCATAAGGGGTGCACGATTGAATATTAAAAAATATTTGAAATTTGTGAAAGAAAAATTAATAATAATTTTTTTTAAATGTCATGCATGTCAGATTTCATACCTAATATAAGAGTATTAAATAAAAAATGTTTATTCTTTTATTTAAGGGTTGTATTATTCATTATTTTTACGTTGTATTTTCCCAAAACATGCACAATATTTTCAGATATAAAAACTATAAATTGAAATCTTCTAGAAGCTTCGAAAAAATCAGACTCTTGAGCTGTAGTAGTGGCATTCAATACAGGTAATGGCCGTGAAATTTAATTGTTAATAACATTATTATTGACTTAGTGGCACCATCTATCAATGATATTAAATGTAATAGCTAGAAATTCGAAACATTTTGATTTAGCTTCACTAATGCTTACCTTTAATTTATTTTTATTCAAGAAAAAGACGGAACCTACTTTTATAAAGTAAAATGTTAAACTAATTTAACAAGGTAAAATCTTAGCATAATTTGTTAAAAGAAACATTCTTAAAACATTTTAAATAGGAATATTTTTTGAATATGATCTTAGTCTAATCCAAAATAAATAAGCAATTTTCTTTCACGAAAAATGTGAATATTTATTCACAAATTTTTTTTCTACAATGTGTCATTGATATAAAAAATTGTGTCTACTGCACATATTCAAATTCAAAATTATTATATTGTCCGCCAAGGTAGATGAGGAAGAGTTTATTCGTTTTGGCTGCTCCTTCCAGGTTCTCAAACGTCTCCTCACATTGTGCATCTTCAAATACTTTCATAATTCTGGCAGGTAAGAAAACGGAAAACTGGTTTTCTAATTCAGCGATAATTCTGGTGCCATATTTAGTTCGAACTTTTCGAACTCTTGTCACAACATGCTTTTTATTTAGGGTAAGGTCAGAAAACGGTTTGGTAGGCATAATCTCAACCATTCGGCCAACTGAATTCTAAGCTTTGAGATCCATCTTCCCCAAAGGCATCTCGATTTTTCTTTTCGCAAGATCTCAAACATTCACTTCACTGCAATTTGTTCAATGGAACCACACTGCAATCTTTCACTGCTTTAATAGTCCTCTATCCCCACTACTCAGAAATAACCCCACTCATTGCACATGCGCACAAATGTTCTAGAAGCTTCGAAAAAATCAGACTGTCGAGCTATAGTAGCGGCATTCAATACAGGTAATGGTCGTGAAATTTAATTGTTAATAACATTATTATTGACTTAGTGGTACCATCTATTGATGATATGAAATGTAATAGCTAGAAATTTGAAACATTTTGATTTAGCTTGACTAATGCTTAACTTGTGGATAGGTTTAAAAGTAATGAATACTTTCAATACCTTTAATTTTTTTTATTCAAGAAAAAGACCGAACCTACTTTTATAAAGTAAAATCTTAAACTAATTTAACAAGGTAAAATCTTAGCCTAATTCGTTGAAAGAAACATTCTTAAAACATGAATTCGCAATTATTATAAAAGTCTCTAAGCTTTGTATTTTTCAAACAACAATCTGTAGTATCAACACTTTTAGTCACGTCATTCGCGTCATCGTTGTCAGCACTGTTTCCAGCATAGATACTGATGGTTGGCTGATCCTGAGGAGTCAAGAACCAGGTCTTGAGCATCAGGACATTTCGAACAGCGCAGTTGTGATTCCAGAACTGGGTATGATGATTACACGTGACGGAAACTGCATTGTATAATTTCTTTAGCGAAGGACAGCCCAAATCCTCCAAATTGCGTACATGCAATCCAAATTCATCAAACCATTTCTTCTTTTCAAGTCCTTTGACGTAAATAGCACAAGCACCAAGTAGTATATCTTGAAGTATAGGTCTCACCTCCTCGTAGGGTATGTCACCAGAAGTCCACCCGATACCGTGATAATTGCGTGACAGCCACAAATTTCCACTCTTGTAACGAGCAGGCAGAGAGTTCCAATAGCAGGGAGGTGCAAAGAGGTAGACCAGGGGTTGAGCCTCTTCCTGGAGGGGAACTATAGCCAATTCCTTGAAGACGAACTGGTTGTTGGGCTTCTTGAAGCCTTGCACGTCTACAATGAACTCCATTTCGATGAAAACTGAATTCTCTTACTAAAATCATCTAGTTTATACCTTTTCTCCCCACCACTATCATCTTAAATCAACTTCTTCACACTAGCACTCAGTGGTTGGTACTGAATCATACGGTCATGTATAATTAGACAGTAGGCTGCAGTTTCAGCGGGAAAATTGTCTGCAGATTCAAATTCCAAACGAACGTCCACTGAGGTCTGTTTGAGAAACTCATTTTGTTTTGAGCAATCAATGACACAGAGAGGAGCGTATTCTTTAAAATCACTTTTCCTCAACATTGGTTCAGGCTCTTTACCATAGTAGGCTGTCTGAAAGTTTGCATACATCTCATACAGTAGTGCAAACTGCTTATGGTCAAGCTCCAGATTTAAATTACCATACGGATAGTACTGTGAATTGAGGAATAACCTGACATTGGTTATATTTCAGTGATCGAAGCGATTAGCAAATCTGGCTAGTCTATCCTTTCTACCTGTCTGGAAACCCAGTATAACGTAACGTGGTTTTTCCAACTGAGTTGATGTTTTCACAGTCCATATATGTCTTGAGGTGGTGGGAATCAGGGGTTACTCATACAATTCCCATGAGCGAAAACTCATAGTTGTGAGAAAATCTTTTCCAATGATGTTCAGCAAATTTATCTTTTGCTCATCCGGAGTCATTACATATGGTATCATCCATTCCACTTTATGAATTGAGATCTTATATTGCTCTTCGTTTCCTGGCGCTTGTCGTGCTTGAACAATGGCATTCAAGTCACTGCGTGATCTTGCCAGGATGAGTTCATGCTTTGCGTTTACAACGATCTTCCGATAGTCTTCAGCAAATCCTAGGATCATACTGAGTGGTATAGTGACATCAAAGTATCCCGCATTATCGGTCAGACGTTTCGTTCCTTCCGGGATGTCTAACCATCCTGCATTCTCCATTAAATAAATTTGCCCAGGGGTAAATGAGACGTAGCTTTTTATGGTGCTAGTGAGACCGACATTTTTGCAACGATCAATCTCAATACCATTGAGTTCACAGCGAACTTCATCAAACAGATAGCAAATGGCATTGCTCACTAGTGCTGTACCGGTAACAGCTGTTACTCCATCAGGCCTTGTCAGTCTGCCATACACATGCAGTGAACTCTTGCTGGGTAGTATACACAAATCTTGATGTTGGACAGCAATTCGAATTTCATCACTGTTGTTGAATGACGATGAAGCATAAGGCTGATGTGAGTGAATCTCATAGTGAGCTATGGACTTACCAAATCTCACTGGTGCTTGCATGTTTAGTATTTCTTCCATTTTTATTACAGCAGAAGGAGATGATCAATATCTTGAATGGTCGCTTCAGTTTCTTTTTCCACGAGGTTTGATCTTCAGACCAAGCTGTGTCAGAAAGAGCACGTTCTGAGGTGTTAGCGCCTTGCGTGCTGCTTGAGAACTGGCGTGTGTTTCGCATGTTGGCGCTGTTATATAAACACCTTTGCGATTGTACACTATACCCATTATGATGACTTGACGTGCAGTCGTATTGTTATCACCTCTCCTCGGAAATTCACCAAGTCTCCGTCTTGATCAACTATGCGGAGCTGAATTTGATGTATTGTCTTCACAGCGATTGGAAGGTAAATGACGTGTGGCGGCACTTCAGCGATCTTATATCCTGGTGGTACAACAAGAAAGAATTCATGAATCGTGTGCACTTTGCGATTATTTATGTAAGCTCCAGTAGTGATATTACACTCAACTCGCAGAGCATTCACTTTGAGAATAGCCACAGGTAGATCCGAAGTATGAGTCTTATTGGCTCCGAGAAGCCGTGGAGCGAATCCCAACAATCGTGCAATAGAATAGTGAGGTTGAAAGTTCACTTTGCGATCACACTTTATCTCGCTGCGCAATGTGTTATTTGGCTTGATGTTTATTGTAATTTCATCAATTGCTAGAGCTTTCTGGATATAACTCTCAATGTCTCCAATCTCATAGCTGCCAGTAGGTATGGTCACAACTCGATCACCAACATAGATTTTATTCTTTCCAGTGTCAACGTTAGGAATCGCATTAAATGTGAGCATCTAAACGAGTCCAAGTACATAGTTCTTATGAGGAGAGAGTTCTATCGGTGGAAAATACTATGAGTCTAGCACAGAAGAGTTTCCTGTTAGCGTGAGAGTAAATGATTCTTCCATGATCGTGTTTTTCTCTGTACTGACTCTAGTCCGTTTATTAGATGTTCTTATATAGACAGTATTTGTCTTTTATATTTAGTTGTCCAGCTAGAAATTTTAGGCACAAGTGACCACATTCAACACTGTCATAATCCTGATATCTGTCATGATTGTATTTTATCACGCTACCAACACCTAGGTAATCTACAAAATCCAAAGGTGGACGAAGATTACCAAAACTGTCAAAGTATAGGACATTATCACCGATCTTTCTATAACTTACCCAGTGGGTACCTGGGCCATGATTTGACGAGGTCCTTTTACTGGTTGTTGATTACGCATAAATACTCCACGAAAATGTGAAATCTTTAGAGCTTTAGCATATTTGAAAAGATCGGTATCAGTGAGTGCATGGTGAGGTAGCTTCACTACACGTTTTTTGATGCCAGTTTTAGATGAATTCCCTGTCCTTTTCGGTAAGGTTTCATATGAAGACCTAATCCTTTTCTGTAGGGTTTTAGGTGTAAACCTTTTCCTAGAGCAATAGCCTCCATTGGATTGTTATGACGTTGAGCTTCTGCCAGTTGTTGCTTGGCTGCGCTAGCATCATTTACCGCCTTAGCTACACCTGCTGCTCCACCAGAGAGAGCTCCAAGTGCACTGAGTCCGGCAAAAATTGGAATCAGTGGCAAAACACCACCGACTTTCAAAGGGATTGGTAGAACACGTGGATTTTGCACTTGATGTTTATCGCCTGCACTTTTGACAGCTTTCTGTGCACCTCTGATTGCTGGTTTCTTTTTCACACTAGGTTTCCTCTTCTTTGAACTGGGTTTCTTCGTCAGCCCCATACCGAGTTTCGCTTTGGCATTCGTAACGTTAGTTATTGCTAATGCTGCCGCTTTCTCGCTAATTCCAGCTTCTTTAGCAAAAACGCGCAGCCAGGCTTAACTAGCTAGTACACGATCTGCAGCGTTTCTCGCTTCAACGTTTTCACGATTTCGCGAGTATGCAATGTCGTGTTCTTTACACGCAGCGTCTAGAGGATTGATACCGGGATCACCTCTAGCAAGTCGTTTGGCTAGCTTAGTACCTGGACCACAGTATTGGTAGCCACGCAAGTGTAACTCAAACGGCAAGTTGTTTATAACTTTGTTGATCAATCCTTTACCTTGATGATGACGATGTGACACTTTGTTTCCTTTACGGTGCAGAATGATTCTTCACTGAGCGAAGGTAAGCATGCAACTGATGTAAGAATTATATAAGGGCTGTATTTATAGCTTCCATGACAGTCGAGTTCAAGATGCGCTTTAAGACACAACCCGTTAAACTTTCAGTTGGCAACTTTGACACCTTAGTTCAATCGGAGAAGAAGACGGTAAAACGTCATGGCAGCCTACTACCAGACAGCATTCGAGCAGTATTATGTGGACCATCAAATTGTGGCAAGACGAATACATTACTTGCCCTAATCCTACACCCAAATGGATTAAAATTTGACAATGTCTACGTCTACTCAAAATCCCTCAAACAACCAAAGTACAAATTCTTGGAGCAGGTGTTAAATAATGTAGAAGGTATTGAATATTTTCCTTTTAGTGAGCATGAAGATGTAATACAACCAAGTGAAGCTCAAGCAAATTCGATAATTGTATTTGACGATGTGGCCTGTGAGAAACAGGATAACATTAGATTTTTTTTCTGTATGGGAAGACACGCTCATGTTGATAGTTTTTACTTATGTCAAACTTACGCTCGAATTCCTAAACATCTTGTTCGAGATAATGCCAATATGTTGATACTTTTCAAGCAGGATGAGAGGAACTTGAGACAGGTGTATGATGATCATGTGAGTACTGATATGAGTTATTCTCAGTTTCGAGACTTATATTCAGCATGTTGGAATGCTGATAAGAATGGATTTGTTGTAATTGATGAGGACAGTGAGCTCAACAAGGGAAGATACAGAAAAGATTTTGACTGTTTCATCTCTTTATAAGTACATGTCATGTAGTGAAAATGATGTCATTATAAATTGAGACATCAACACGTCAACATTTCAAAGTTTCACAAAGAGAAGGAGGTGCTCCGTCAAATTGCTAAAGCTAGTGAGGTGATTCGACGTAAACATCGAAAGCTCAAAATGGGTAAAAAAGCCACTGAAAAGATCATGAGTGAAACGTTTAAGCCAATCGTCATGCCACTGCAGAAACTGGTTGATATATCAAATCCTTCAGTCAAGAAGGAAGTTCAACAAAATGGGCTTGTAAAGAAAAATGATGAGGAGGATGAGCATGAGGAGGAGGATGACAAGCAGGAAGAGGACGACGATAATGCTTCCTTCATCACAGCTGATGCTGAAGGGGAACAAGATACAACTATGCTTCAAGAAGATGCCACGACTGAGCCTGTTCATAACTACAAGTATTTAACAAACAAATTTCTCAGGATGCTGCAACAAAATAGGAAGCAGTATTTGGATATGGTTTATGGCGTGCGTAAAGTCAATGATGGTAGTCTTATGATTGGTGACAAACCCATTAGTTTTGAGGGACAATATATCAATGTTGGTGGTAAACAGTATCTGAAAACCATTGGTCTGCTTGAACTTTTATTCAAACAAAATCCAGAAGAATCTCATATAAGCACTGACGATCGAAACAATTATAAGGAAATTTTGATTGCTACAAATGCACACAAGAAGCGATACAGTCCCAGTGAATCCATTCGCACTAGCAGCAATAATAAGTACAAGAACTTCATTTCAAAATTGTTCAACGTATCACGCAAGACGATCATCCAAAGGTGGAGGTTCCCTAGCACAGTATATGGTAGCTAGAAAAAATGTAAAGACTGACTACGTCTACTGGGGCGACCCTAACGAACTTGTTGATCGTCTTCGTCTTCTCCTAGCGTCACAGGCAGCAGGCAACCCGAGTCACAACAATGAAATTATATCAATCATTGAGGAACTGCGGGAAGCTGAAATCATATATTAGGAGCGTACTGAGAACGCTTTCATCAGTATTACGATGAGTATCGATGTGTTTGGACGTCACCTGGATCGAACCGCTGCAGGAACCCGTTGGCCGCCTGGTATTGGATTCAAGATTACTTCTGACGGCCATTACGATGTAGATGACAAGAGAGTTTGTAACGTTAGTGAGGCCAAAGAACAATACGACGCAGTCAATTTGGGACTTGTACAGCATATTGTACAAAACGAGATACGTACTGTGTATCAAGTTACATCATCTATGCGAACAGAGATTGACAATAATAGTTTGATGATACGTTTACTGGAAGAATCAATCAACGAAAAACTTAAAAATCTGCAGATTGACACCCAAAGAGATTCATCAGTCCATAACAATGAACTCATTTTCCAGTTGGACGCTCGATTAAACGCACTCGAGAATGGACAAGGAGAAATTGGCAGTAGTCACAGAACTGCATAAACCTGCTACAAAGAATTATCCACGTCGTCGCGTGCAAACGCGTGGTATAGACGAGACGTCGCAGGCAGATTTGGTTGAAATGCTACCCTATGCCCGTGAGAATAATGGCTACAAGTATTTACTTACCGTTACAGATATTTTCTCCAAATACGCTTGGGCGGTTCCTGTTAAAAGCAAGAGTGGACCAGATGTCACTTCAGCAATGCAATCTATACTTGTGCAGGATCGTGTGCCAAAAAACTTACACACCGATGAAGGCAAATAATTTTATAATTCAAATTTTAAAAAACTTATGTAACGATCAATCGGTATGAAGCCAAAAGATGTCAATGTCGAGGATGAAGAGGAGCTGATGCGACGCTTAAAAAAACTGCGAAATATACTGATGAGAAGACCAAAGTTCCAAGTTGGTGACAAAGTTCGAATCAGCAAGCACAAGCACGTTTTTGAGAAAGGATGCACTCCTAACTGGACAACAGAGATATTCACTGTGGATCGAGTTATGCTTACGAATCCAGTGACGTACAGGCTCAAAGACTATCAAGAACAACGCGTGGCTGGTGGATTTTATGAGCAAGAAATTCTCAAAGTTAAACATCCAGATGTATACCTTGTGGAAAAAGTAATCAAGAAACGTGGTAACAAAATATTTGTAAAGTGGCTAGGTTTTGCCAGTTCACACAACAGCTGGATAGATAAATCAGATATGTAATCAACTTTGCGCAATGTTAAATCAACTCTGTGCAATGTCGAACCAATGATGAATCAATGTTTAACCAACGATGAATCAATGCTGAACCAATGATGAATCAATGTTAAACCAATGTTGAACCAATGATGAATCAATGGCGATTAATTGTTAAACTAAATTATGAGATTCATAATACTAAATCTACGCCGTGCTAACTAGATGTAAGATTTTCGATAAATAAAAAAAGCCATTCATATACATATATCATGTTTTTATTCAATACGACCCTTATATCTACTATTTACAATTATTTACAACTTGAACCTAATCTTTTACCAGAAGTTCTAGCAATTCTTGATCACTATCGCTTAAAACATCATCGACATCCATTACGCTGATTCTATAATGCCCCCATGCGAGGGTGTCTTTACTGATTGGGAGTAAGTATCGCTTATCGTCATAAGCACTCAGTGCAATCTTTTGTTGTTCAATAGTTTCGACGTTGTGTAGTCATGACCTGATCACATATTACGTTCTAGATTGGATACATAAATTTCGCAAGCATTCGGTGTAATCATCGAAGGCGATACTTTTCTTTACAACGGCTGCTTTTACACCTTTGACTTTTTTAACAAAGTCCTCACCATTGACACGGACACTATACATTTCACTGCGCAAACCAACAAATTCTGTAATTATTTTACCATTACATTCATCTTTCATCAAACCCAAAACTTTCTTGTTTTTTTTCGGCATTCCAAAAATATTGTCTCGAGGGTAATCTGATGTGTCGAACTGTTGAATGTTCTTTTCCATATCTTCTTTCATGTCGGCATAAATGTCCTGACACTTCACTTCATATATTAAACTGTCTGTGTCAGTGTACAAGAGTTTACAGTTGTTGCGATATTTTTTACGCATGTAATCGTAGTGAAAATCATAAATTAGGATTTTAGATACATCCAGCACTTTCAGACCCACATAGATTGGCTTATTAAACAAAACTTCTGTTTCTCTTAACTCTATAGCCATGAGATTTTCACTGAAAATGGCTCGGCTGTGGAAGTTCGGTTTAGCTATGAGGGCTTCTGCTCCATACCTACCCTCCCATTTCGCCACGAGTTTCACGTTTACATGCTTTCGTACGTTCTCCATTGTCTTCCCGTAAACTGCATTATTCATCAATTTGTATAAGTTCTTTTCGAATTAATTTTTAGCTTGTGCTCTCTTTTCTGTATTGAAATCTATGTAGCTCTTGAGCCATGTTGACTGATTGAATTTGAGTACTCTGTGAATTTTGAGTAATGCAAGACCGTTTGCAAGAGCATATTTGAGAGCTCGGTAATGGAGAACGTACTTATGTTTCAGTAGGAGGGTAATTAGAAGCTTCTCCTGGTTGGAACCCGGTAGTTTCGAGTGTTCTGGACAGAACGGTAAATCATTATGCTCATCGTGAAGCTCGCGTGGATAGTATAAATCAACTTCTAGAATATAACCAATGGGTGAATCATTTGGAATATTGAAATCAAAATTTTCCAAATTTGTAACTCACTCGAAACCACCGTAAGGAAGCGGTTGTCCCATTGCCCAACCATAAAGCTTATTTGCATCGAAATATACAATGTAGATGATCTCACCTCCTTCATTGAAAACTTTCATATACTTGTTGTTAGCGATGGTGTATCGGTTGGAGCATTGACTCACTCCACCCTTTTTACCCTTCTCAATCATCAATAGCATATCAACATCAGTGAGGAGTTCCAATCTTATCCTTGTATATTTGAGCATGGCGTCCCATGTGAAGCCAGGAGTCGTGTAGTAATGTGCTGGATCGAGACCGTAAGCCATGAGACACTGTTCTCGGGAATTTTTAAACACATCAGCCAACAGCAACACATCAGTCTTCATGTATAGTTTTATGTATTCGCCGAGAGTTTTGACACTGAATGCACACCATACCTGTTGTGCATGTTCGTAGTCCTCGTCAGATATTGATGAGTCATTCAAGGTACTGTAAAATTTTTCTCTTGGTGGAAGCTGGTTTTCTTTCAGTCTCACCCTCGAGTTCAGGTATTTATAGGGGATAACACCTTTCCTCGTTAGAAGTTCAACTTTCTCACTCTCCACTCCAGAAAACATTGCACTCACGATTTTATACTCGGTGAGATACGATGCTAACTTTTCCAAGGACGATGTCATGAATCTGAATGAGTCGATGAATCGGAATTGTATATGTGTTCCCTTAACATATTTGGTAAAAGATATGTATTTTTCCTTATTTAATGCTAGAACTTTTACTTTTCCTTCAAATTGTGTAGCAATATCGCGGATGATGAAGTGAGCATCATACCCACTCAAGTTGTGGAACACAACAGGTATGATGTTGGAATCTTGGTAAGCTAGATTACAGTGTTCATGTGCAGGACCTCGATATTTTCCTGTCAGGTGACAGTGATCGCGAACCTTCTTCATCTGTGGATGTAGAGCTTTCTGACAGATGTGACAAGTAGTGGCTTCAAAGAAAGTATCTTGTTGCCTTGGTGTTAGTTTCTGCATCGGAACCGGAGATGCTCGTATTTTCTCACATTTATTTGCAATTAACTGTAACTCTAAAGCAAACCACTTTGCTGGTTCCACACCTTCGGGACATGAGTTATAGAATGCTAGTGAATCATTGTAACTGCACTTGTACAAGTACCCGATATCAAAAACTTCATGTTTCTGGAATACTTTAGTGTTTGTTGTCTGTTTTTGTACGTCTCCACTTGGTATTAATAGGGACTCACAATCTGCATAGATAATGAATGGTGCTTTTTCCCTATGCTTGAAATTTTTGAATTCAATGATATTTCTACCTGGTTTTGGTAGCATTATTTTACAATCATTCACTTTTTTACAATCTTCCCTATGAGCTACTAACTTCTCTATTTTCGAAAAGTAGTGCAAGCATCGTTCACAGATATATTTTTTCTGAAGTTGAAAGACTGAGTTCTGCTATCCTGTTGATTACTTTCTTCTTCTTCATCACTGCTGTCTTCATTTACATATTCCTCTTCAACTAGGAGGAGCTTTACATGAGTTTCCCTCACCTGCGAAGTGAGATGAAGAGAAACCACTATCAACTTTTGCTTCTTTTTAATCAAGCCATAAATATTCATTGAAATGCCATTTAGTTCTTCAAATTTTGATACATCTTTCATTGCTACTGGGAAATTTATTTCAGAGAAGTTTAATTCATCCTTGTACTGCTTAAAGCTAGACACGCGTTTAGCAATATCGTTTTTGTTAGGGGGATATATGGCTGATAATATAGCCCACTTGAAGCACTCATTGTCATTCATATTTTGCACGTTAACACATGCTTCTTTTCTCTTGATCCGTAAAGGAAGATCAATGTAAGAGCTGCCATTCATAGGGTTTAGTTTGTCGATATTCACTTCTAATTTCACAATAGAGTGTAAGGTCCATCCAGAGTCTTTCTCTTGAAACTCCTCCATTTCAGTTAAGATAGGGTATCTTGCGTTGTTGGTAAACCATATTTTCAAATCCGTGGTGACGTATATCTCTTCATTTTTTGATTTAAAGTTCTTTACATCAGGATCCTCCTCACCGATCTTTAGATAATATGCATTTAGCACAGTGTTGATTTTAAAAGCTTTATGTTCATGCAAGGATCGGCCTACATCTATTACAAATAGAACTTGGGCGTCATCAAGAAAGGCAAGAACATCCTTGTGAACCAGGTTCACAACAATGCATGTTTTCACTCGACTATCGAATGCTTTGTTGACGTGAATCCACTGCACTCGATCGTTAATGTCATTGCGTTTCTTCTGAAGTCCGCTACCCTTTTCAGCGAGAAACTCGAATCGAGCTTTAAAACATTCCAAGTGTTAAATAATATTTAGGCACTTTCTTTTCTGATTTATTGACAGTCGTGGTATACATGACAATTCCTTTCGCACTGCTTCTAAACATAGTATACACTCGTTCCGCCATCGATTAACTTTGTTTAGTTGTACGTTCCCCGATGATGATAATGATGAAAGCAGGGTCAGTACATCCTCGAAAGCAGGAATAAGTTTCACACACTCATTGAGGATCATTTTCTACTAGATGTAGACTGTATACACTAATAATGTTTTAACTTCACAAGTTATTCTTTCTGTTTTGATAATTTTATATTTACTATCCACTTTAATTGTACTGCCTCGCACGATGGAATGACAGCACTCTGATTTCATGTCTTCGTTTTAAAGTCCGCTATCCCCAACTCCACCAATACCTCTAGAAGGTTCTAGAACTTAAGGATTACCCTAGCCCTATGCGTCATTTGAATTCACCATGTGCGACATTGAATTTTACTTTAATTTAACTGACTTGATGGTGGCGCCATCAATTGCTCGTAACAACTTATTAGCTGTTGTCATCTTAGCACGGATATGAACCATCATCTTCTGTCGGTAAATATAAGGCGCCTCTGAATATGGGCCGGAGACCCTACGAAGAGACGCCGCGGCATGTATCTGAACTTCGGTGTCACACTTTCGCGGTAAAACAGATATCACATTTATCGACTGTATGTTTAAAAACGTTGCCGGTAACAACTTATCGACTAGTGACATATTAACACGGAACGATTATCGTTTATCGGTAAATTATCGGTCATTGTTTTACCGACTTTTAGCTTTTAACTTATTGACTTATTATTGACTGAATCAAGAGTATGCGCGAGTAACCGACTGTCGGTAACTGACCAGTGGCGCCATCGGTCGATGGCATCTGGAACTACGTAGTGGTGCCGCCGAACTGTCATAGCTATACTACTTACGTGTCTCGTCTCGCCCCAGAGCATGGGGCGAGATGAGACATGTGCACAAATTATAAGTTTCATATTTTTAGCGTAATTACTATTTTTGGAACACTGAGTCTCTGATAAAATTGATAGATGAAGGTTCATAGTATGATAGAACCACTTACATTTTTAAAAACTACTATAGATTTCAAATATTTCACTGAACATTACAACTATGCTCATCTCGCCCCGACCTCCCGTACTTCTTTAGTGGAATATTGATCAACACTGATTACTTAATTTTTTATTGTTTAAACACATTCCATTTGCTTAAATAATTTTTTTTTCTTCAATAATTTTTTTTTAATGAAAAATATTACTATATTATCGTTAAGTGACATGAATTTCTTTTCAGATATTTTCCAATTGTTGAGGTTATAAATTATTATTTATTTTCAACAACCTTTAATTTGTTTCAGCAATATTTTTTTTCACAAAATTGGTTAGTTTCTCTTTTCTCATATTTATAGTAAAACTTCTCATTGTTGGAAACAATAATTTTGTTATATTTCTGAATTGGTTTTAAACAAATGGAATTTGTTAACATAATTAAAAATTGAGTAACCAATGTTGATAAATATTACAGCAAAGAAATGGGAATAATTTTTCATTTTAAAGAATGTCAAAAAAATATTATTCTGTCGCTTCTGCGATAATCAACAAACCTAAGAAAAACGTTTTTTCACATAACATTGCGAATTGTTAAAAGAAATTTTCTCTTAAAACTCAAGACAACTAATAAAATACTCAATGTCATTTAAATTAAAATAAAATATACTTCATAAATATTCTGGGATAACTGAACTTTCTAACCTCAAAATCTAACAACTAGCATTACTTTTACCAAAATGATAGATCGTATAAATATGCAAATATATGTAATATTACTTACTCAAGTAACAAAATAATTTGTTCAGATACCATTTTCGAAAAACAAGAAGATTCAAGAGCTTTATGTGATAGTTGTAATCCGATTGATCTGTTATAGACAGCTAAATTCAAAACTCAACTCCGATCAAACCGTTTGATAATATGTAGTACTTAATAGAAGCGTTGGTCCGTCGCTTACATTTTGTGGGAATGGTGTTGCAGCACGTTTTTTCAGAGTATCGATTTACCAAGATATATCGTCTGGATATATGTATCATATATCATCGGCATCTCGTGTAATATGTGAACTTATATTATTTAAATGGTGTTATTGTGCTTTAATAAGGTGAGTAACATTTATATGGCATTGCGATTTCATAAATAAGAAATGATTCAAGAATTCTATCCACCTTGCTGATTTAGGTTATGTTACCAAGTTTCATCAGTTCATTCATGTTCAGAAATGACTTACTTTGAGATTTCTTTGATAACACTCCACTGAAATTTTTGATTTATTATTGTATGAGTAGATAGAACATTAACTTTACTTTAAAGAAAACTAGTTTTCTCGGATGGAAAATAAGTTTGTAGTTACATGGCCGTAGCTAAGGGTAGGGGGGGGGGGCATTGTGGGGCAATGCCCTACCTTAAAATATCAATGCCCTACCTTAAAAAATACAATTTTCAAGATCAGATCAAGTACAATTTTTTACTTCCGCCCAACCTTTAACCACCGATGCCCTACCTTTAACCACCGATGCCCTACCTTCAACCACCTATGCCCTACCTTAAGTTCAATTCTAGCTACGGCCCTGTGTAGTTATATAACTATACCAGGGTGTCTAGCGACCCTGGTATTATTAAAAAAAAGGCATGGAATTGCATAGCTCAAAATAAGGCATCAATCAACTAAATCATCTTTGAAAAATGGGCAAAGTGAAAATGTCCCGAAATTCCATAGACGAAGTAATAAAAGCGGTAAATACTGAACATAAAACATATATTCATTTGAATACAAATATTCAAAGCTTAATTTCACATTTACAGTGACCGCTGGACCAGGAACTGACCTATCTATATGTATAATATTTATTTTTATGAGAACTTTTTCAATTTAAATAATTTTAAAATGCAGTTTTGAATACTTAGAAAAATAATAACCATTAGCGTTTGAAGTTGACATTTTTTAACAAAAAACGTTTTAAGTTTGTCAACTGTAAATATAACTTAACTAATGATTTTTAAAATTGTACCATAGCTAGAGTATTGAAAATTGAACAACAATAATCCTTAGTAGTAAAAGAAATGTAAACATCCGAATGAAACTGTATAAAATATTTTCAACATCAAAAGAATTCCAAATTAATAGATTCATAATTGAACTCTTTCATCGCATTTCATAATCCTATTCAATTGTTGTTTCGGTCGAAAATATTCCATTTCTAGCCCACTCACTTAAAAAAAAAAATTATTTGGGAAAAAGATCAATTTCTTAATTCTTAGCAATATTGGACTGTTTCTTTAAAATTAACAATTATAAATCAATGTTCAAAACTCAACAATTTTCATCTGAATTATTTGAAACAGAAAGCCTTTGAACGTTCAAATTTCAGAAAGCTTAATTTAAACATTGAAGGTTACAATTTTCATTTTTCTATTTTTTTTTAATTTTTGCTTGTGATAGAAATACTTGTTTTGATGTATGAATAAAAATTAAACAATTATTCATTTAGAAGAAATTCAAGAAAGTTTAGGTGATATTTCGTCATTTTTAAAGGATGAAAAAATTATGGTAACATTGAAAATATTTCCAAAAAATTAAAACAAAATGTAGATTCTTGAAGATGTCGAACAAAAAAATTTAGGAGCTTTTCAGGCGTTTTGAAAGGATTTAAGATAATTAAAAACATTTTCTTAAGATTCCTGGAAAAATTGAAAATCATTTTTTATTTTGAAAAATTACTTTTAAGAGTATATTTAAAAAGATCTCTGAAGATTTAGAAAATTGTAAAAATCAATCTGGAATATTTTAGGGCCTATTTAATTTCTTTTTTGGGGCTATACGATTTTCGATATTACTAGGTAACCGGAATTCATAACAGAAGTAGGGCTAGGGGGCTGTGGCTCCACTTGTCAACAGATGGCGCCGCCGACTAAGGGAGGGTTCTGTTCCATGCTAAGTTAGCGACACCAACAGATGGCTCCACCGACAAAGGCAGGGTTCAGTTCCGTGCTAAGTTACCTGAAGTCGGTAAAACAGTGAAGTTGCTAACGGTGATTCCTGCTAAGTAAACGTTATAAGGTTTAGCAATATTTGACTATTTCTTTAAAATGAACAATTATAAATCAATATTCAAAACTCAACAATTTTTGTCTGAATTGTTTGAAACAGAAAGCCTTTGAACGTTCAAATTTCAGAAAGCTTAATTTAAAAATTGAGCGTTAAAATTTTATTTCTTCTATTTTTTCAAATTTTTACTTGTGACAGCAATACTTGAATTTTGATGTATGAATAAAAATTAAACAATTATTTATTTAGAAGAAATTCAAGAAAGTTTAAGTGATATTTCGTCATTTTTAAAGGATGAAAAAAATATGGTAACCTTGAAAATATTTCCAAAAAATTAAAACAAAATGTAGATTCTTGAAGATGTCAAACAAAAAAATTTAGCAGCATTTCAGGTGTTTTGAAAGGGTTTAAGATAATTAAAAACATTTTCTTAAGATTCCTGGAAAAATTGAAAATCCTTGTTTATTTTGAAAAATTGCTTTTAGGAGAATATTTAAAAAGATCTCTGAAGATTTCGAAAATTGTAAAAAAACAATCTGGAATATTTTAGGGCAATTTTTTTTTATCTTGCAGGATTTATTAAAAGTTGTACGAACAATTCGCATTATTTTTAACGATATTTAGAAATTTGGAAAAAATTTAAAAAATGGATTGCAACTTTTAAAAGATTCCAAAAAATGTAAGATAAAATGTATATTTTTGAAGATTCAAGAAAAGCGAAGCCCAAATATTTTCGATGAGCCTAGACAGTTCGTATTTAAAAAGATTTCCAATCGAATTTTTTGTTGTATGAATAAGAATTGTAGAATTATTAATTTGTAATGATGTAAAATTAAAATTATTTAACTTAGAATTTGAAATTACAAAGTGCAGTTTATAGAAAACTAATTAGCAAATGTTTTGGCAGCTCGGGGCGGCGGGGGGGCGGGGGCGCTCCCCCCTCTCTCCCCGCCTCTCTCTCCGCAACGCTTTTCGCCTCTCTCGCTCTCTGTATCAGCTTCCTCTCTGTGTGTTCTTTCCGTCTCATTGCAGAAAGTGAGGTGGTTGCGGATGAATTAAAACACTCCGTAATCTCACAAACACTATATTCACAAACTTCACAAGCACGTTGAGCAGAAACACACAGTTTTATAGTTTGGAAGGAAGTTAATAATTTCAAAAACAAAGGCAAATAAACGTTAATACACAAACCAGTTTCTGCATAATACAAGAAATTAGTTTTTCGACGTAAAATTAGAGACATCCGCTCTGTTTAAAAACACGAAGAAAACTGAACTAACAGTCTCAGAGGGATAAAGTTCCGAAAAGTGCTTACCTCCGATTAATTTGAAATTCCGTATACCTATGTATTTTGACGCGCTGATCACGAACATGATAGTGAAAATACCCGCAAATTTGATTTTCAAGGTCAAACCCCCAACAAATTATAAAATTTTTATGTTTTTCCGTTTATTTCAGTAAATAAAAGAAATTTACAAAAAAAGTTTCAAACAGAAGTTGTAGATGTTTTAAAAATACATATTTTATGTGAAATATGTTTTTATCCTACGACTGACAGTTTTCGAGAAAATAGCTGATAAATATTCCCGCGGCGAAGTGCGTAGGTATACCATTAAGCCATTTCCCTTTCGGGGTAGGCGTGACACTACCCGATTCGGGTAGTGTTTCTAGGTGGATAGTTTCTTGAAGTAAATAACTACACGTGTGGGTTCACCACACCCACGACGGGCCAACAGCACGCAGTATTCCCGAACGATCACCCGTCCAAGTACTAACCGTAAGTAGGCATTAATGCTGAAACAAATGGAGATGGTGTGCGTTCTATGTTATTTCTGTGACCAGTCACTGGGGTGCCTTCCCGCCCCCCATGACACGTTGGAAAGGGGGTCGTCTGTGACCTAAATTATTTCTGTGGCCAGTCATAGGGGTGCCTTCCCGCCCCCCATGACACGTCGGAAAGGGGGTCGTGTGTGACCTAAATTATTTCTGTGGCAAGTCATAAGGGTGCCTTCCCGCCCCCCATGACACGTTGGAAAGGGGTTCTTGTGTGACCTAAGTTATTTCTGTGGTCAGTCATGGTTGTGTCTTCCCGCCCCCCATGACAACTTGGAAAGGGGATCGGGTGTGACCTAAGTTATTTCTGTGGCCAGTCATGGGGGTGCCTTCGTACCGACATTTCCCTTCTTTTCTCTGAAACGGTCAGTCGTAGGGTAAAAACATATTCAACATAAAATATGTATTTTCAGAAGTTCTAAAACTTTTGTTTGAAGCTTTTTTGTAAATTTTTATTATTTACTAGAATAAACGGAAAAACATAATATTTTTATAGTTTTTTGGGGTTTTGACCTTGAAAATCAAATTTGCGGGCATTTTCACTATCATTTTCGTGATCAGCACGTCAAAATACATAGGTATACGGAGTTTTAAATTAATCGGAGGTGAGCGCTTTTCGGAACTCCACCCGTAATACTGAATGACAACATGGGGCCCGGTCTCTGGGAGACTCCACCGCATGGCGACCGTAGCCAGCACTTGTTTTCAGATTTTTTTCTCTATGCGACAGGATAATATGTTTTTGAAAGGTTTTCTACGTCGGTTCTCAAATTGACTGTATTCATATTACCAACAATATGACACATTTCCATCACCAGAGGTGATTTTCGCGTCTTCAAAATCGAAAAAGTGATCTTTTCTTAATACTATGCATTGTCGGGTTTTCAGGGACCTTATATATATCTTTCCTGTATTCTTTAGCACGTACTCCTAACGGATGTTCAGTTTGATTGAAATAAACCGCATACAAATTTTGTCCTTTGCACCAAATGTCATGAACTATATTTCTATTATGTAACTTATTTACCCAATCAATGAAAAAAGATTCGAAAGAATTTAAAATTCATAGGAAGTGCCCTGATTTAAATCCGGTTTCTGGAACTTTCTGGATTCATGAGTGTTTTAGTAGGTCGGAATTGCATCAAATCACGAATGTATAAATGATTAGATTTTTTTTTTAGGTTTTGTCTTAAAGAATTCTTTAATTCGAATTAAGAGTAATCTATGGGAAGAGAAGAGCTATTCTGTCGAACATTGGTGCGGGCTAATTTCAGAAATGGAATTGTGTGATGTTTATCAAAAATATTTTTGAATTCGAAGTGTTTTTCTTCTTTATAATCCTAACTTTGAAATAATAGCCCGTGACTCCTGAAATAAGATTAATTCCTTTGAACCCGTTCCCAAAACTGAATACAGGAGTGTAAAAACCGACATAATAAAGTTTTTGCTCTACTTTTTTCATTCGTATTTTATGTGTTTCAGTTTAAAATTGTGAAATTTCTTATCGGACTCAGCCTGCAATCCAGAATGTTTTATAGAACAAGCCATTGGTATTGCTGTGTTTAAATTCTTGTTACGGAAGCTGGTATCCGATGGTGAATTCCTTAATAGCAGAGAACTGAAAAAATGCGGAGTATCGTCTGTCTGTCAACTGATAATTAATTTGACCTTATATGTCAGTAATAAATATGTGATCACATTTTTTGGTTACGTGGCATTTTTTATTCAACACGCTATTGCGGATTCCGGCCAGTCCGCGTGAATTCGGGATTGGTGGCAGAAAAGTGATATGCGTTGTTTTGTGGGTAACAATTGTAACTTGCACTTTAGTAATGATTGTGCACGATATTTTTTTTTATATAACTAATAGGCAGAAGAAACCTATAAAATGGGCTTGGGTCCTGATTCCCGAATTCGTTGAAAGAGAAGCGATAAATGATGTGCCGCTCGAACACATCAAACATGCACCGAGCACTGATGCTGAACACAAATTAAACGAGAAATTAAATGAATATCTAATCTTCAAATTGAATTGATTATATTACTAACTTATATTTTTATCCGAATAATTGAAATCCATTCAAATTCCACATTTAGTATTCTGGCTGCATGGAATTCAATTCCTTTCAATACGTATAAGTTCTGTTCTAACCTAAAAATTCAGTGAGTAGTACCAATTTTATATCAGTTTATTCCTTACAAACCCAGAAAAGGGAGTTGAGAAACAGGATCAAAAAGCAATTTCAGATTGCAATTACGTTTGATTGTTTCGATTCTTTTTTCATTTACTGGGTAATTACATCATAGCGGAATGATAATAAATGACCTAATATCTGCGTTTTGAGCTATTTTACCAATTCTACGCTGTTCATTTTTGGCCAAAATATTCAATCTGGGATTTATATTCTCTCTAAAATAATGTTGCGGGTAAAAATTCTCGTTGAGAGTGCCCTCCACCAATCGCAGGTTATTTTGATGAAATTGTTTATCAGAGAGGAGAATGGCTCTGCATATCATATTGAAAACTACGCTTCTTTGTATGTTTGTAGGTGGTTAGAATCGGAACTGAGACAATTACCTGACCATGTGGGTTTACGAAACCAATTGCAATTTATTTCTGGGCATCATTCCTGTGAAAATTGACGTTTAGAAAGTTTATTTTCCTATTCTGTTGCTTCTCTAATGTGAATTCAAATTCGAAATAATTCAAACTGAAAACTTGTAGAACGCTTTCTACTTCGTTTTCTGGGAGAACTACTAGTATGTCATCTAAATAACAAAAATACAGAGGTACCTGGAAACCTATTTTCAGTAAAATAACTGTTTCCAGGTCGTGCATAACCATATCGCTAAAACCGTTGAAAGAGAAGAGCCCATTGGTATTTACATTTTTTGGAAGTACGTTTTTTCCTTGAAAATCAAATCTGTGGTGTTCAGACATCACCGAAGTCCTTTTCCGGAATCTATCTACAGAATTTTGGTCTTTTGGCCAATTTTATCTCACCTGCTATGGACTGCTTCAACTGCCTTCTGTTTTGTCACATTTGCGAAAAGAGAAACGACACCTATTGATGTGAATACGTGATTTTCCGGGATTCTAAAATTCCTCAGTTTTTTACTACATCGAAGCTGTTACACACGCCCGATTTATGAGCTTCGATATTATTAGCAGTAATATTGGTTAAGAAGGTTCCTAGGTCGTAAGTCGCGCTACATACGTATGATATTATTGGCCTAAGCGGGGCACCTGTCTTATGAATTTTTGGAAGACCATAAATTCTAGAAGGGTTGGCATGATATACCTTTAGCTTTATAGCGGTGTATTCATTAACGTGTTCTTTTAATTCCCATTTTTTAACCAACTTGGTGTCTTTCCTTGCAATTTTTATTGTTGTGCCCTCATTTATTTTCACATAGGTATTCCAATCCTGTAATAATTCGTTTACTTTCGCATCGTAATCGTCTCTTTTCATCGCGACGGTGGTGTACCCTTCTCAGCTCTAAGAAAAATAATTTGGATGTTTTCTTTCGCAAATTTTTCGGCCTATTTAATTTCTTTTTTGGGGCTATACGATTTTAGATATTACTAGGTAACTGGAATTCATAACAGTAGTAGGGCTAGGGGGCTGTGGCTCCACTTGTCAACAGATGGCGCCACCGACTAAGGGAGGGTTCTGTTCCATGCTAAGTTACCGACACCAACAGATGGCTCCATCGACAAAGGCAGGGTTCAGTTCCGTGTTAAGTTACCTGAAGTTGGTAAAACAGTGAAGTTGCTAACGGTGATTCCTGCTAAGTAAACATTATAAGGTTTTGTTCTGTGCTAAGTGACGAATGATCGGTAAAACAGTTTATTACCATTAGTCGGTAAAACAGGTAAGTCGGTAATTTTTTATATCATCATTTTATCATATGTGGGTAAGGTAGGGAGCCACATTACAATCAGCCAGTGAAACAGGCAGGTCGGTAATTTTTTATATTATCATTTTAACATATGTCGGTAAGGTAGGGAGCCATTTTACCATCAGTGGGTAAAACAGGGAGGTCGTCAATTTTTTACAGTGTAATTTTACCATCGGTAAGGTAGAGAGTTATAATACCATCAGTCGGTAAAACAGGGAGGTCGGTAATTTTTGTATTATGATTTTAACATATGTCGGTAAGGTAGGGATCAATGTTACCATAAGTCGGTAAAACAGGGAGGTCGTTAATTTTTATATTGTCATTTTACCATCGGTCGGCAAGATAGGGAGTTATGTTACCAGCAGTGGGTAAGGAAGAGAGGTCGGTAATTTTCATATCATCATTTTACCCTCGGCCAGTAGGGTAGGGAGCCACATTGCCATCAGTCGGTAAAACATGGAGGTCGGTAATTTTTTATTATCATTTTGCCGTCGGTCGGTAAGGTAGGGAGCATCATTACCATCAGGCGGTAAACCCGGGAAGTCGGTAACTTTTTATATTCTCATTTTTCCATGTGTCGGTAAAACAGGGATCGTCGATAATGCACATCTACAGCCACAGATACTTTCTGTCAGCACTAATATCAATGTATCAACAGTCGGTAATGGGTTTATCGGCCGTTGAATTGATTCTCAGTCTGCCCGTACCTTACCGACATACTGTGTGTCACCCCAGTACGTCCTGCGCGCGCTGGTATTCCCTCCACGTCCACGTGTGTTCCACATGATTTGCTTGTAAGTTAGATCTGCGCTGGGATTTCCCGCGACCAAGCACAGTCGGGAGTGGGATAGTGATGAGTGAGTGGGAATCGGAGGATATAAAGCGTGCTAGCACAGTCGAATGGCATCATTTGTTGCAGGTAGGCAGCAGCAGCATTAGCAGTAGCAGTAGCAGTAGCATTTTTTTTTTTTTTAGAGGAGGTGAGAATGCATTTACGCACTGAGTGTGGGAATCGACCTAAAAACGGTAATACCCACTAAACTCTCCTCCTCTTCCCGCCAACCCATGTCCTCGGAACGGCTTTCGCATTACTTCAAGGACATGGGGGTAAAAGGCCACTAAGTCGTGCTTCGACTTCCACTTTTGAGCGCCACCTTGGCGTACTCTCAGACATCATCCAACCAGGATGCACGCATCGTCCTCAGTAGTCTGGTGGTACCACACAACGGGCTCGTCGGCCTTCGGCATCCTGGTTGGGTACTGTTCTTCTAGGCAGCGCGTTCTTGAAGCGTTCGTAGCGCGGAGGTAGCACTGCGGCGTACTTTCGCACGCTGCAGCCCTATGGCCCTCCTTGCCACATCTCCAGCAGGCACTCGTACGGTCTGGGCCTTCGCAACCGGCTGCCATATGGCCGAATCCTAGGCAGTGGTAGCACCGAACCTTTTCCGTTTTTTTGTGTACACGACAGGACACCCACCACACCTTCAGGTGTCCTATGCGTACCAACCTCGCGGCCAGTTCCTTGGCCAGCTCCACGAAAGCCTTCAGATTGCCTCTGAAGGGTCTTTTCGTGAGTCTGACTTTCGCTTCTCCAGCACCCCGGCTTCCGAAGTGGCTTCTAACGGCCGCTTCGACTTCACCGGCTTTCAGTTGTCCCATTGCCACAGGGGTCACCGCCACAAACATCTTCTTCATATTCGCTGCAGCAGGTTTTAGACTCACCACCACCAACACCACCAGCTGAAGTGAGGTGTCAACAACGTAGTCACCGTCATCCTCGTCCTTGTCATCGCCACCTCCCCTACTGCATGCATCATCGTCATATTCAATAAAAAAATCTGTCATTTAAAAAAAAAAAAACAGCAAGATTTTGCATTTTATATGGAAATAAGAATATAAAAAATAGGTTTGTATATGAATTTCATTATATAATCGATATAAATTTGACATTTGCTTTAGGTTTTTTGTGTTTCCGGTTTTTTTTTAGGTTTTTTCTGTTTCAGGTTTTCTCTGTTTCAGGTTTTTTCTGATTGGGTGTTAATGATTGGATTCTTGTTGGGTATTAACCTGTAAATTCTTTAATTTCTTATTCACTGATTCTTTAAGAATTTTCATTATAAATTTCATTACGCATAGATGACGTAACCTGATAAAGCGTTCGTATCTCTCTTTTAACAATACGTTGTACAAGTCTCAAATTAACTGCATCAAGCTGTTCTTCAGCGTCTTAAACGTTACAAAGTTTTTTCTTATCGATATCGTAATTACCATTAGAGGTCAATTTAAAACCAATACCAGGAGGTCCACGATTTGCGAACGCAGCTTGATTCAGAGGATGCCCGAACACGTCAATGCTCATTTCAATACTGACGTTATATTCATCTGCACTCTCTTAATATATGATTTGAGCGACCCTCAATTCTTCAACGATGGAAATTATTTCATTACTGTTACTTAGATTGCCTGCTGCTTGTGAGGCCAACAGTAAACGAAGACGATTGACTCGCTCATTTGGATCATCCCAATAAACGTAGTCTGGTATTGAGTCTTTTCTCGCTATCATGAGGTTAGGTGGTAAACTCCTTAATCGTTTCGTTTTCTTTAATGAAGTTCCAGTTGTTGATCATCGTTTATGTGGAAAATGTTTCACTATAATATTTTTACATTTTGCAGTATTGTTTGAGCGAATAGGTGAAGTAGGACAATAATTCTTCTTGTGTGCATTTGTAGCTATAAGAATTTCTTCATATTAGTTCTTTAGATCGTCAGGGCTTATATAAATTTCATCAGAGTTTTGCTTAAATAAAAGTTCCAATAGACCAGTGGTTTTCATGTAAAGTCTTTCACCAACCTTGATATATTCTCCACCAAAGCTAATAGGTTCATCACCAATCATGAGTGTACCATCGTTAAGTTTTCGTACACCATAAACCATATCCAAATATTTTTTCCGATTTTTATTTAATAGTCCAATAAATTCATTTGTCAACTTGTCACGATTATCAATAGGTTCAACATTTTCTTCAATCATTGTTTTATCATGCTCCGGATCACCATCGCCACTATCACCATCAGCAGTCATGAGAAAGATTATCATTTGCTTCTTCAATGTCTTCTTCTTTATCTTCCTTTTCATCTTTTTCAATTTTATTTTTCATTCATTCATTTTGTTTGATTGATTTATCTCCTATATCTACTAGCTTTTGTAGTGGTGTGACTATAGGTTTAAGAGTCTCTCTCAAAATACTTTCGGTAGCTTCTTTACCCAACCTGAACTTACGATGTTTACGTCGAATTTCATCACTAGCTTTTACTATTTGACTCAGCATATCTCGTTCCTTTCGAAACATGTTGATGCGTTGGCGTCTCAGATTATACTGACCTAGTCACAATCAAGGAGTCTTATTTATAGGAGAAGGATGAGTATGCAGAGGAGGATAGTGAGGATGAGGAGGAGGAAGAGAATAATGACGATAATGAGGAGGATGAGGAGGAGGGTTACGATGATGATAGTGAGGAGGAGGAGGAGGAGAAAGATGGTGGTAATGAGGAGGAGCTATCCTATCTTGAACGTTGTATATTGCTTCATACGGATCCAAACGATCTTGTGCATGGGCTGCAATTTTTTATTAATAGTGACCATTCACTACAAAGCCCTGTGTGTCAGGCAACTATTCATGAAATTGCGTCAAAAACATGTAATATAATAGTGAATACTTTTATAAATCTAGGTCAAGATTTTTTTTATAATGAACGTGATCTATTAAAGCTAGTGTAAGATTGTTGTTGAATAAAAATTTATATTAAGCGACTGCAACTACGTGTATTTATTCCTTATTCCCTATCCTGTTAGAATAAGTCAATATAATAATTAGTTTATTATCTAGTTATTCAAGTTGTTAATTATTTTCATCTAAAATTGTTTTTTTTTTCTTAGTTCAATGATTTTTTACCTAATTCAATTACTTTTACTATGGTTAAATTATTTTAAACTTAATTTAATTAGTTTCATCTTGGTTTAATTAGCTTCAGCTCAATTTAATTATGTTTATCTTAGTTTCATTAGTTATAAGTTTTAAGTGACTCTAATTAGTAATTTCCGATTATGGTAGAAAGTTCATACTGCGCATGCGCGAATGACCATGCACTGAGCGATAAGACTGATGCGTGAACCACAGGCTTCGCCAGTTACGCATAATTCGCAAGTTTTCAATATATGTATAATACGTTGAAAACCGAGTTAAGTACTTTCCAAGATTTTTGAGACCTGACTTTTCTTGTTCAAATTGAGTTGTTTTTTTATGTATTAATTCCTTCGAAACAGCCCTAGGACCTGAGCGTGCGAAATTTAAATTGATAAAATTTAGGTTGATCCAAGCTACAGTATCAGATTGCGCATGCGCAGAGTACGTGAATTGTCGTTCGAACACCATCGGACCCTCTCTGTTCAACTCATACGATAGAAAGAGAGACGTGTTGAAACACTTTTTTTCGAATTCTCATGTATCTCGTTGTCTATCTCACATTGATCCGCCAGTTAATGAGTTGAAGGGCGGGAAATTTAAATTGATAAACTGTAGGCTGCTTGAAACTGCGCAGGAAATCTCAAAGCGACACTTGTAGAAATAGGGGGAAATCCCCTACCCTTGTATTAAAAGGTGGACGCATAACACTTGTAGAAATAGGAACAACCATGGAGTTGGAGGGAATACCAGCGCGCGCAGGACGTACTGGGGCGACACACAGTATGTCGGTAAGGTACGGGCAGACTGAGAATCAATTCAACGGGCGATAAACACATTACCGACTGTTGATACATTGATATTAGTGCTGACAGAAAGTACTGAGTGACGTCATCATTTATTTACATCGTTTAGTAAGGTAGGCTCCTGATATAGCAACGGAAGCTCCATCTGTGGCTGGAGATGTGCATCATCGACGATACCTATTTTACCGAACTATGGTAAAATGATAACGTGAAAAGTTACCGACCTCCCGGGTTTACCGACTGATGGTAACATTGCTCCCTACCTTACCGACATATGTTAAAATGACAATATAAAAAATTACTGACCTCCCTGTTTTACCGGCTGATGGTAATGTGGCTCCATACCTTACCCAAATATGCTAAAATGATGATATAAAAAATTACCGACTTACCTGTTTTACCGGCTGATGGTAATAAACCATTTTACCGATCAATGATTACTTACCACATAACAGAACCTTATAATTTTAACTTAGCAGGAATCACCGTTACCAACTTCACTGTTTTACCGACTTCAGGTAACTTAGCACGGAACTGAACTCTCCCTTTGTCGGTGGCGCCATCTGTTGGTGTCGGTAACTTAGCATGGAACAGAACCCTTCCTTAGTCGGCGGCGCCATCTGTTTGTGTCGGTACCTAGCGACGGTGGCGTCATCTTTTGACAAGTGGAGCCACAGCCCCCTAGCCCTACTACTCATAACTCCGCAAATAGTTTTCCCGATATTTTGTCTAGCGCCATCTTGACCTGCTTCTGCTATTTTTTTTATATTGGACTCAACACTAGCTATTATATCGTAAACCGGTATTTGATCTTTCTCAATTTTTACGCCAAAATTTTTCCCTAGACTAGCTACTTTGGCCACATTTTCTCGTACGTCAACGCCCGATAGATTTTTAAACCACTTATCGTAGAGTCTGGTGTTATGAAATGTGTTCCTATCTGATTGAGCATTATTATTGAGAGTTTGTGCCGGATTAACCATAAGACCAATACAGGCAATGGCCTAGGGGCCCAAAGACTTTTGGGGTCACTTACATGGTCTGTCTTAAAAATCAAGAGATTCTTCAAAAGTTGAGATGGAAAGATTTAAAACTGCCATTTGTTCTCTTAACATTCTACTCCAAAATCACTTTGCACTGAAAACTAATCTCTCTAACTTTTGTTGCTCTAATTGTCTAATAAACTTAGGATTTGTACCTCAGTATTTATTTTTCGTAAATTCACAGAGTTAGGCCCGGATTACCATGACGGTTGCTTCCTAAGGTAAGAACGACTAACAAGAAGAAGCTACCCCACCTTTAAGGTCATTTAGTGGAGACCAAACCCCATTAAAGTATGTAGAATCTTGACGTTTCTGTGAAGTCATTTAAAATTTTAGCAAAATCTTTGAAATATTTTTAATATTTTTAAAACTTTATAAATTCTTTCGAATGTTTGTGAAATCTTGTGAAATCTCTTGTATTAATTTAAAAACATAAAAATATTTGAAATGTTTGTGTGATCTTTTAAATAGTTTGAAATCTTTGTGAATTTCTTGGAATCTTTTGAAGTATGTAAAATCTTGAAGTTTCTGTGAAATTATAATAAATTTGAATTTAAAATGTAGTGATTTTTCGGATTTCAATCGTGTCCGAAACTATGAATGCTGCCGACGTTTCGTGAACATTGCAGTTCACTCTTTCAGGGCTGACCTGAAACTGAAGTTTCAGGTTATGTTGTTCTTATATATGTATTCTATACGATGCCTGTGATTGGCCAGAGCGTCCCATGGCGGGAACTGGTTGAACTTGATTGGCCAATCAAGTCTTTTTAAACAAAAAAAAAAAAACCCGGGAGGATGGAAAGCGAAACCGGATTGGTATTATATCTATTGTTCCTATTGATGTTATTAGGGTGTTTCAAGATTTCTATTGCTTCTCTATGTTTTCTTGGAAATTCGTTGTACGTTCTTGCCATGACAGTTATTTTGTCAAATAAAATTCTGTGTCCTGTTTCGATATGATGCTCAGCTACTGCTGATTGCGTGAAATGTTTTAGCCTGATTTTACTATCATGTTCCTTTACACGTTGACTTATCTACCTCCCGGATTCTCCAATATAAACTTTACCACAAGAACAAGGAATTGGATATACTCCCGGATCACTGAAAGGTTCCCTTCTACCCTCAGGGTTGTATAGAAGTTGTCCTATTTTCGCAGGTGGTTTAAATATAGTTTGGATGTTGTATTTGTTGAGAATTCTTCCTATTTGTTCCGTGATACCTTGAATGTAGGGTAGAATCCCTTATAAAAAAGAAGTATTGGAAAGTATTGGATCTAATACTTCTTTCGCGAATAAATATTGGAAATCCAATACTTTTTCGCGAAAAAATTATTGCATCCAATACTTACCAATACTTATTTTTCATAAGGGATGGTGGTTGTTTTTCTCTTTCTTTCTTTAGTAGGTTGTGTTGACTTGTTTTCTTGAGTGTATTTTCTTATTGCTTTATTAATTTGTTTGTTTATGTAATCGTTTTGTATACGATTTGTTTAACATTTTGTTAACTGATTGCTTTTCAGATGGGTGGTGGTGGGGGGAGGAGGCATGCAGGTATCTGTTTGTATGCGTGGGTTTTCTGTAAACTTCATGTCCTAATGTGTTATCGGATTTTTTATAAACTAGTACGTCCAGGAAAGGTAATTTTCCGTTTTGTTCAATTTCCATAGTGAACTGGATATCAGGGTGTATTTGATTGATGAAATTGAAAAATTTGTTTAGTTCGTCTAGATTCTCCATAAAGATGTTGGCTATTACAGGTGAGATTGGAGATCACATTGCTGCTCCTGAGGTTTGTTCGTAGAATTGTTTATTGAAAGAGAAATACGTATTAGTGAGACAGTGTTCTATTAAAGGTGTGAGATTGGAGGGGAAGTTTTTGAAGGATTTAATAATATCGATTGTATCAGAGATTGGTACTTTTGTAAAGAGAGATACTACGTCGAAACATACTAGGATGTCTTGGGGTTGAATGCGAATCTGTTGTATTTTTTCAGATGAAGTCAGAAGAGTTTTGGATGTGTGTGACAGAGGGTCCTGTGAAAGGCTTAAGTTTTTTTGGCGAGAACGCGTGCTAGGTCGTAAGTTGGTGAGTTTATTGCGCTGACGATCGGTCTGAGTGAGATGTTGTTTTTGTGAATTTTTGGGAGTCCGTAAAGTTTTGGAGAGATGGGATTAGTAGGTTTTAATTTAGATATTGTATGGCTGTCAAAATTTGAGTCTTTTAGAGGGCTTTTTGTTTTTCTCGCTATTGTTTTTGTGGGGTTTTTTTTAAAGTTTTTTATATGTATCGTCAGTAAGAAGGTCCATGATTTTGTTCTTATTGTCTTCTTTATTCATGATTACTGTTGTGTTGCCTTTGTCTGCTGGTAACATTATGATGTCTCTATTCTGATTGAGTTCTTTAATAGCTGTTTTTTCTTGTTTAGTTTAGTTTGAGGACGAAAGTTGGGCTTCGCGTAAAATGTTGTTAAAAAATGTTATGAATTCTTTGAAATATGTGTGAATTTTTTCTAAATTCTCTTGCATTAATTCGAAAACACGAAAATATTTGAAATGTTTGTGCAATCTTTTAAATAGTTTGAAATCTTCGTGAATTTCTTGAAGTCTTTTAAGTTATAGTACATAATATTAGAGAAATTTGCTTCATTTTCCTACTAATATGTAGATAACCGTAGCAGACTGTATGTATTTATTCTCTCTCTTTTGCGGGTTTGAGGGCCTCCGCTCCCTTTAAAGTACGTTAAAAAACTCATCATCCAGCTCGCCCCTTGTCCACTTTCATCCAAGATCCACTTTATCCTGTCATCCACACTCTCACCAAATGCTTCATCCCCCGTACATCTCTTTAAAACATGCCCCCCATGATTCTGTCTCGTAGTAACAGACTCTACATCTTCTTTCCTCCTCATCCACCCAGCACCTACGCTCCCTCATTTCTTCTCCATCCTACTTAATCTTTCTCAAATATTCTGGTTCTCCTTCAGCCCTCACTACCTTATACCACCTGTTATACTCAGATTCCATGATTTTTGTCCATCTTTCCTCCCCCTCCCTTATTATCAGTTCATTCTCTATCTCTTGCCATACTCTGACATCTGCTCTTATATCGCACTCTCTCCTCCTCTGTTGTCTCTCTTTCTCCCACCTTGATCCTTCTGTGTTACCCCTAGTCTCTTTGTTTACTACTTCCCGTAGACAAGCTTATACTATCCTGCTTCCCTCCCCCCTCTTTAGTTTCTCCTCGAAGTTCCATGCTCTCTTCATCTGTCTAATAACCATTTTACCTCTACTTAATTCCACCCACAACATATATCCCGGACAGCTGCAGCTCACTCCCATTACCCATCTCAAGAATCTCTCTTGCATACTTTCAACCCTCTTGTGCTCCTTCCATCCCCAGATCTCCACTCCGTAACTTAGGACTGACCACACCAACGCATCAAACATCCACAGCCTCATCTTCCAGTCTTCTTTAAACATTCTCTTCCCTATACCCCACACCTACCCCATTACTTTAGTTGCACATTCTATCCTTCTCCTCAGCTGAAGCTCAACCCCTCCTTTCGACTCCAACCAGAAGCCTAGGTAACTGAATTCCTCAACCTGTTCCACTTTCTCCCCGTACATCTTCCACTCATATTCTTCCTTTGTCCTTCTCTTCCTAAAAATCATCACTTTCTTCTTATCTACAGTTACCGTTAAGTCTTTAATTCTTACATACACCTTAAATATTTTCATTATGAGACTCATCCCTCTCTCGTCATCCGCTAATAATACTATATTGTCTGCATGCGCTAGGAAATATACCTTGCTATTTCCCACTACCGTTCCCCCTTTTCCTTTCTTCTCCAGTTTCTCCTCTAGATCTGCCAACAAGAGACTATATAGTAGTGGGCTCAGTGGGCATCCCTGCCTTAGCCACCTTCCACTCCAGAAAGTCTCCCCTTTTTGTTTCCCAATTCCCACCCTTATCTTAGTCTCTTCGAATATCTCCTCCATCCTCTCGACCAAGTCTTCGTCCACCCCCCTCTATTTCATAACCTGCCATGATACCTTCCTGTTTCCGGAGTCAAAAGCCCCTTTAAAGTCTACGAATAAGGCCACTAACTTCCCTTTCTTTCTCCCTAAGTTCCTACTCACTAGATAAATCAGTACATCGATGTTGTCTACTGTTCCCATACCTTTCCTGAAGCCCGTCTGATTGTGTGGAATAATCCCCTTCTCTACCACCTCCCCTTCTAATCTCTTTCTGAGAATCTCCGTATATATTTTGTAACCCACCGACATAAGTGTGATTCCCCTATACTACTACACCTTCTTGCCCTCTCCTTTCTCAATTATCGGTACCACCAACCCTGTCCTCCATTCCTTAGGCCATCCCTCTCTTATCCACACCTTTTTGCATACCTCCAATATTTATTTTCTCACCCCTTCTCCACCAAACCTCAAAGTCTCGTTCTCAATATAGTCCTCATCTGTTGCCTTGTTTCTTTTAGGCCTCCGTACCGCTCTTTTCACTTCCTCCCTACTTATCCCGTCATTGCTATCATCTTCCCTTCTATTAGCTTCCTCTTTTCACCTTACACCTTATTTTCCACTCCTCCCAACAGTCGCTTGAAGTACGCGGTCCACTCATCCATTTCGATTTCCTCATTGATGCCCTTCCTTCCTCCTCGTGCCCTATTGATAAACTTCCATTCCCTCCTTTCCCTGATTGATTTTTCCACCTCTTCCATATACCTACTTTTCTCTAACTGCCTTTTATCACTCAACAATCTTTCATGTTCTCTCTTTCTCCTATTAAATTCCTGTTTCCCTATCTCCCCTTTTCCCCACTTTTTTACATTTTCCTTCATTCTATCTTTACTCTCCTTGCATTTTGCGTCCCACCATCCCCTCTTCATTCCCTCCTCCTCTTCCCTTGGCCTTACCTCTTCTTTTATCCTCTTTGTTAGTTCTTTTAGCTTTTCAAGGCGCGCGTCCACGCCTTTCCCTTCCACTCCTCTAATCTCCTCACTCTCCGTTATTTCTTTCAATTCTCTCAATTTATCCTCCCCCCATCTACACATTTTTACTTTCCTTCCGCTCTTCTGTCCATGCGTTTAAGTCTCCTCCTATCAAGACCATCTCTTCATTCCTTTTCTCCATCCATTCCCTTAATACTCTCCATCCTTCCTCTTCACCTCTCCTCTTATACACACAAACGATCGTCACCCTCTCTTTTCCTATCTTCATTCTTCTCACCATCACGCCCTCCCGCTTTTCTTCCCGCTCTTCCACTCGTTCGTTTCCCATCAGCTCCTTTTTAACCCCTGACACCATGCCTCCCATCGCTCTTCCCCTCTCATGCTTTTCCTCGCTTCTTGCATTGTCCACACATACCCCTTCGGCAACTTTCGTTTCACGCCCTTCCAGTCCTTTTCATCCACCAACGTTTCACTCTGCATTAACACGTCCCTTTTTCCAATAGCCTAACAGAATCCCTCGTTCTTGTTTTTTAGCCCTGACACATTCCAGAAAGCTACACTCATTCCCCTCTTTTTGTCCTTCCCCCTCCTCCTTCCCGTGCTCAGTTTGTCTGCTATGGTGGAAACCTCGCCCCGTCTCTCCTACTCTCATTACCTTCGTTTTGCCTCCTCCCAAGTATTGATTCCTCTGCTCTCAGCTCTTCTCTCTCTCTTCGTCCCAGATCCACTTCATCTCATTCATCCACAACCTGTCTTTCCCTATCCGAACATTACCCCCGTTCCTCCTCTCTATCCATGCTCTCCGTTCGATCATCCACTTCCTCTTTCTCTCTCTCCATGTCAGGTTCTCGTCAATTCTTTCATTCCTACCCTTTAGTATCCTTTCCCTTTCCATAATTTCTCTCTTCTCCTCACTTCCCACTTTTACTATGAGCAAATCTATTTCCCCTTCTGTCTTTTGCCCCCAGTACCTTCACCAACTACACTCTCACCTGAGCCCCAATATCATTCATCAGCTTCTCCACTTCTTCCTTTCCCGAGTCGCTTTCTACTTTCATTCTTATAATTACTATGTTTCGCTTTCTTTTCTCTTTTTCTTCTCCTTCTAGTCTTACTTCTATTTGATTCAGCCCTCTGCGCATTCTCTCATTTTCTTCCTGCAGTTTCTTATCATTCCCCTTGACTACGTTTCCTACTCCCACCTCTTCCTTCTTTTCACTCCCGCATTTTAGTTTCCTGACCCTCTCCTCAAGCAAACTCGTTTCAGGTTTCCTTTCATTCTCACTCTCTATCTGTTCACTCTCTATGCTATCCAGTTTCCTAAATATCACCTCTTTCTCGGCCTTCCATAGAGCATCTCATTCCTCCCATTTCTTTCTCATTTTTTCCACTTCCTCCCTGACCTCTTCCCTATGCGTCCTCGCTCTATCAAATACTTTGCAGGTTTCCTCTCTGAGGCCTCTGATGAGTTTCTCGAGGCCTTCTAGACTACTCCCCCTGACCTCCTTTCAGGTGGTGTTCTCTGCCTACTCTTTTTGCGTGCTTTCTCAGTTTCCCTTTCCTCATCTAACTGATCTCTAGCACTTTTATTATTATCCTCTGACTTCTTCCCTTTGCTACTCGTGGTTTCTGGTTGTCGCCACTTATCAAAAAAACCCTTCGCGTTCGTACTATTCAAGCTGCTCGCTCTTTGTAGCCTTTGCTGGTCCGTCGGTCTGCCTGGTTTGCTTGCTACCGTCTCCCCCCTCCTTACCGAGCTTCATGAACACCTCTGCCTCACCACTGCTTTCATTATGGCCAATGCTACCTTCGACATTCGCGATCGCCTCATTCTCTTGCCTAAATTAGTTTATAATCCTCGACCCTCTCTCTGTTTACGTCTCCTGCTTCCCTCTCCCTGGCTTTCCTGGACTTCGTGTTCCGGCATTTTAGCCGCGTACTTATTTCCTACATTACGTTTTCTTTTCCCTCGCTTTCAATCTCCCATGCAACTTCTTCTATCTAGCTCTAAAGCCACCACTCCAATAGATCACTCAAAACCTCTCACACTATAACTCACCACTCTTAAACAACTGTTTTATCTCATTCATCCAACTCTCACACTCACCAATCGCTCGCCCCGCGTGAAAAACACGCCACTTTTCACAACAGTTCCTAACCTCAAAATCCTTCTCTTTCACTTATGGAAATTATATATCATTCACCGCCCTTCTACCAGCCCCTTCATTCTCACTTATTCCTTAGCCCTTAAACACTCTACTCACCGCACTTTCTTCTCTCAAACCCCCTCTTTCCCTTCACCAAAACCAAAAAGTTAGCACCACAAAAAAATCACCAACAATCGCGATCGGACTTATATGGCTGCATAAAAAGAAAACTAAACTTCCTTTGGCAAAATGTATTGAAGTTTTACTTTTCGAGTTATGAAATGATTAAGCTCGACCAATCAGGAGATACGCATAGAAAGTCGTACGTGCGTGAGAGGGAGGCCAACGCTGTGTTAGTGACCGCTGCCTCTCTACTCGGTACCCCCACTCTGAGAGCCCGCTGTACGTTCGACACTGTGCAACGGTGCAATTGTTAGAGATCATTTTTCAATTCTTCATCTGAGCAGTACATCAGACTCCCAATGATTTAGTTATCCAATAAAAATAAAGGATTCTTTAAGCAAATTTAATTAACACATGCACTCTTTGACCATTTATAGAGGTAAAAACTTGGGGTCTTCGACGTAATGAAGTGAACATAACGAATTTATAGCCTTTTGAAGTCAGTTACATGACAATCAACAGTGTTTATTGTTCAGAACAATTCCTTGAACAAATTACCAAATTGTAAGAACACTGAAGTTAAGCAGTGTTGGGCCCGGTTAGTACTTGGATGAGTGGATGGGTGGATTAGCTGTTTGCTATCAATTCATCACTTTAATTAGCAAATGCGCTGTTTGGCTATTTTTAGAGATACAAACTTGGGGTTTTCAACTTAATAAAGCGCAAATAACGTTATAGTTTTTATTAACAAATACTTAGTTTCTTTTTTGCCTGACTCAATGTTGCAAGGAATCAAGTTTTAGCTTCCCAAAATAAGTACCCATATCGTGTAATGTGCCTAAATTTCTTTGGAGACCGACTAGGTATTTTTTTCGACTCCTACCTAAGCCAAATTTATTCTAAAGATACCTTATCAAGGTAGATCAGTCAACTCATTTTTTTGCATCTAAATGATGCAAGGGAGTAAGTTCAAATATCCCTAAATTGAGGGCGGTTTATCCACGTTTATCGAATCTTATGTAAGTACATGAGCAGGCGGATTTTTTAATCGAATAACGGCTGAGAGAAGTCAAGTTCTAACACCCCCAAAGCACAACACCTATCGTGAATTTTTGCATTGCCTGATTTTTTTATCGACGCAATACTGTTATTTTTTACGATTTGAACCAAAAATACGGATCACACCAAGAAATAATTAATAAAAAGTTTGTTGGTCGTTTTGGGGTGAACCACTTTTGTCTATTAATTTTCTTCTTACCTTGTGTCGGTTTTCCACAATTAGAAAACGCTTAATGTTTTTTGTTACTATTAAACCAAAAACAGCGTTTTTTTGGCTGAGGAGAAATACACACAGTCAGACACACATCCAGGCAGACTCAGTCGAAAAAACCTGTGTAGAGGGTCTAGCGGGCTTCAAAACGTGAATATTTGACAAAAAAGGGAGGGACGGGGGGATTTTACACAAATCTAATACTTTCTCTAATGAGAATGTAAAAATCGTCGGAGCCCAGCTGAAAATTCCTGTACAGGAACCTCGGAGGATCTTGCACATGTTCCGGTACACGGAACTGCACACAAACCTGTACAGGTAATCTTCACGGTTTCCGTGTTGAATTTTGCGAAGGAAACTGTACATGATCCTGCAAAGGAACCTGTATACAAGCTGAACTTTGAATGGTCCTGTACAGTTTCCTTCACCGAATCAATTGAGGTGTGGGTTCATGTACAGGAACATGTTCAGGATCCTATACATGAACCTGCATAGGAACTAATCCGCGAGGATTCGCTGGTGGCTTGTCTCTCTGGATAGTGAGTTGGTTCTTGAAGGGAATAAAAGGAAGGCAAGTTTATAGCTGTAAGCGACATCAGGTTTCGCACTAGCTTTCTGTAAATAACTCTATACGTGTTTCTGTACAGGATCCTTCCAAAGGTTCCTTTGACGGCTTTCTATAAAGGATCCTATACACGTTTCTGCACAGGCACCTGTAAAGGATCATTCAAAGGTTCTTTCGTCCGTGCAGGTTCCTTTGCAGGATCATGTACAGTTTCCCTTGCTAAATTCCTGCACAGGAACCGTCAAGATTACCTTTACAGGTTCGTGTACAGGAACATGTACAGAATCCTTCGATGTTCCTGTGCAGGAATCTTCAGCTGGAAGCAAAAATGAGAATGTAACAGCATTTCTCTATAGTTTAGAGTGAATAGCACGTTTATTTTATATAAAAGAAAGGTCTATTTGACTGTTGCGTGTTGATAGTTTTACATAATCAATATCTATCGTTCAAATTGACGTTGCGGTTGATATAACAAAAACAGTAGATATCTCTATCGAATGTACTTGAATAATTGCTACCATAGTTCGGCCAATCCTGTCTGTAGTACATCCCAGACTTAATGAAATGATAAGATTGGAAATGAAAAAAAACCTTATCAACAGACCTTCCTGGTTTCAAACTATGAATGCATATTTTTTAGTTTCCCATACGCCCTGATAAGGTTTTTTTGGGTATTTTGAAACCCTTCAATATCACTTATTACATGTCTATAATTTCGAAGTTTTTTTACTATTGAATATGGCCCTTTAAATTCAGGAGTAGATGCTTTTGCCGCTTCAGGATTATTATCAATATTCCTCAAAATAACATAATCTTCTTCACAATATTTATAAGGTTTCTGACGTATTTATCTACGTAATTCTTATTATAAGTCTAAGCCTGTTTTATATATTTCCGCGGCAGTTTTCCTTGAACTTTGTAGATTCCTAAGTTTCCCCGCTTGAATATCGTTCTCTAAGAATTATTTTGTATGGTGACCGCACAAAACGAACGTCTTCTACTGCTTGCGGATTGACCCTAAACTCTCTCATTTCGAGCGGCGTAAGCGGAAGCATATGGGCGATTTTCAAATAGATTTCAATGTTTATGTCCCTAGATGTTTATTCGATGTTCCTATAATATTTTTGACCTACTAAGGGGATTATAGCACATATGGTGGCCTACTTTATTATTCCATACAGAAAAAGTACAAAAAAATTACAGTTAGGCATACATTTTTGTAATTGAGTAGTGAGTTTTTTACCTTCCCTACAGTGTCCCTCCCTACAGATTCACATACTTTAAAATGTGACAGGACTGGTAACAATTTTTTTTATAATATTGGCCTTGGGTACTTTTTTCAAATATGTGATGCAGTTCAAATTGCAATACTAACTTGCTAGAGATTATGAATACTGACTGAAAGAATCATGCTTATATTTCTGTCCCTCGGTTTGTTAACAACTCCGAAGCCTCTATAATTTCAACGAATTTGAGGTAATAATTCGTATTATAATTAATTATAATTATGAAAAATAAGTAATTTTTATCAAATTTTAAAAACACATGGCGTTTCCAGAATCCTGAAATTGATTAAATCCTCGTAAGTCGTTTGCGAACACTGGAAAAACTATCGGTTAACCTGAATAACAACTCCGAAACCTCCCAAACAAAAGAGGTACAAACGCAAAATAATTTTTTTTTCAAAAAAATTTCCCCATAAAATTCAAAGGGCTGATGGAACAAAACACTTTCCGAAAGCTAGAATTATTTTTTTTTTAAGTTGTGTGTTTTATATCACTCAAAAATTGCAAAAATCATCTCCGAAGCTAACGATAGATATTTTTTTACGAAGAACTCTTCTTATACAAATTCACCTGGAGATAAGTTTAAATTGTAAAAATCAAATTTGAAAATAATTATTTTTTGCAACACCCACCTCAAAAGTTGACGTTTTCATGCTTGCAAATGGTGCCTAAAGGACCTTATTTAAGCAGACTGTGTGCGAAACAATTTCCGCCCATGCGCAGTTTGAAGATGGCTTACTCTAGACACTGGTGAAAAAGCTGCGCATGCGCACTTTCGAGATGAGGTACTTTAGACACTGGCATATGTAACTTTAAACACTGGTGTTGGTATCTTCTTGAAATAAATTTAGATTTAACTTGAACAAATGTTTTAATGATTGAAGTTTTGCTTTTAGGGTTTCGTTGCCCCCCCCCCCCCCCCGGACAAGAGAGCATAAACGCTAACATTTTTTTTTAAATAATTTTTTTCCAACAAATTTTATCCAACATATTTTTTTTCAACAATTTTTGTTCGCAAAATTTTTTTTTCAGCAATTTTTGTCCACACAATTTTTTTTTCAACAATTTTTTCTCACAAATTTTGTTTTCAACACTTTTTTTTCAAACATTTTTTTGCACAACATTTTTTTCATTTTTTTTTTCGAAAAAATTTCTTTACTACACTCTGTGCAATATAAAATTAGTATTTTTCGTTATCACCTCCTAACAACTTTTTCGGTCTGGCATTGCAAAAAATAGCGTGTGATACACGTGTGCGTAGGTGAGTAGTAACTCGTGTGATTGCATCATTCGCCTGCGGCTCGAAGCAATCGCCTATTTTGCGCACTTGTATCAAAAATATCTGTTAACAAATTTTCAATTTTAAAAAAATCCAAAAAATTCAAAAAAAAATTCTGTAATGAATTTTAAAAAAATGCGAACAAATTTTCCAAACAAAATTTAAAAAAATTCAAACAAAAATTCCAAAAAAATTTTTGAGAAAAATTTTCAAAATAATTTTTGAGAAAAATTTTCGAAATAATTTTTGAGAAAAATTTTCGAAATAATTTCAAATTTTTTTTAAAACGTGCCGACAACTTTTATACATTTAAAAAAAATTCAAATTATTTTTACCCGCTAAGCCTGCCAAATCCAATTTTAAACCTTTATAATAATGTACTTTTAAGTAAAAGAATAATCTAGACACAAATTAGTGGAAAAAATCGATAGTCTAGATCAAACAGCTCTCCCACGTTATGCATCACATCCTGGGACATATATCTGAGACAAATTATAACAATTGTTGCATAATTTAGAACATCAGTTTACTCGCATGTTTTGATCAAACCCCCCCCCCCCAGGAGGCAGGGGTGGGGTTTTTTCGCGAATCGAAAAAAAATGTGGAATAAAATTTCCGTATTCCATAAAGGAGAATCTGAATCTGTGATGAAAAATTGGGGTTCCTATTTGAAATTAAAAAGTTACCCTCATTCCTTCCTTCTGGGGGAGGGGGTAATTTTTTTCAAAGTCGTTTTTCCCCCTCGGAAATCAAAAAGTTTTTATTTCAGATATTTTTTTCACAGGATGGGTTTTTGAAAGGTATTTCGATGTCTGAAATTAAAAAAAAACATCTAGTATAATATTGGAACTCGTAGTATAAGAGATGTGTCAGGGTATGAGTTCCAACATTATATAGCAGGTATGAAATGCGCTTGGTTGCGCCGACCCGAAAAGACATATCACGTTCAATCCCTCACCAGCATGACACGCTTCACATTTCGCGAGTCTCTACAAAAAAAAATGCAGTACATGCCATGGAGGAGAGCCGTCTTCATGGCTCGAGCAATTTTTCCAAAACGAATGGTAGGCGAAGGCCGAATGCTAGAAGTTCGCCAATCGCTCGTCCCAAAAACACATACTGTATATACTGTATATCCTGTAACATCATCGTTTGACTCGCCCCTTTAATAAACTTTAAGCAGCAGTCGACTCGGTGTAATCTTAGTAGATCTACTGACAGTATAATCAATACAATACTCAGTACTTTTCAACCAATATTTACTCATTTTATCGTCTGACAACTTAGCCAAATTGTACGTATGATAGAATTAAATATCTCAATTTAACCATTAGCTTGCGGAGAACCAGTCACCTTTCGGGATTATATGCAAGAAGCCTTTGGCTTTTCCTGATGGCGGAGGAAATGCATTTCAAACAATTACGAATATGTTCTTCTATTTTCTCGCGCAGTTTTGGAAACCAGTACGTCCTGATAATACACTCCCTTGTTTTAAAAGGACCTGAACGACCAATTTCATCATGGAATTTGAAAATCAAGTGTTTTTTATGCTTGCCGGGCCATGAAAGAGTAAATCATTTCCTTTCTTCCGGTATACCACAGTTTCGCATTTTATACCATTTATCTTCACGTTGACCTAACATATCACGTATTTCAACTATTTTTGGATCCTGATTTCGGCTCACTGAAAGATTCCACTCAAAAGGGGTGTCTTCAGCTACCGAAACATCAAATGAAAGACTTAGAGCATCGACATTATGCATACGTGTACCTGGTCGATGTTCCATCTGATTCTCATAACCATAAACGTCGCAAAGCATAAATTATTGCTAGCAATTCCAATTCAGAACTATGATATCTACTATCTACTTCTGCAGTTCTTTTTGAGGGAAAAAACCGGAGGAAATTTTAAACCTTGACTTTGTTGTATTAATGCTGCTCCAAACCTATTGAACTAGCATCGCAATATAACTCAGTCTTATCCCCGAAGACTGTATATTGACAAATTCTCATCAAAGCGCTGTAATTGTAACACCGTTCGTGGAATCGGAAATCTTTCGAAGGCGGACTATTAATGTAATACACAAATTTAATAAACAAATTAACTTTTGATACGGTTCAATTTCCGGGTTTGGTGAGTAGACCGTTGATCGGGGAGGGGGGGGGGGGGGATCTGTATGGAGAGAACAGTTTGGTAAAAAAGATCATTATACCGGTCAAGGGGTGTGGCGACAATCTGTTGTTTCGCGTTCACTGAGGTTCTCAGAAATAGACCTGAAGTAGCAGGCAATGATGAAATTACGCTCTTCGCGTACATGGATCACGGTACGAACGGGATTGTCGGGTACCTCCTCAGGAACAAAGGCGAGGTGTCCGTTGAGGCGCTTTCCGGGGAAGAGGTTGAGGCGAGAATCCTGGATAGGCCGGCGTTTAACGGTAGAGGTCCGTAAAGAGCGACAACGATGTTGTCGAAGCAGAAGACGGGGAGACCGTGAAGAAGGTGGAGGAGGCGTGCGGCGAGACCCAGGGGATTAGGGGACGTATACAATAGTTCCCGGGGCGCGGCGCGGCCGACGGACTCGTAGAGGTTGAGGTCTACCGGAGAGAAATGATGAGTGATTCTGTCAGTAGTGGCCAGTGGTATGAAGGACAAAGGAATGTCCAGAAACTCGCCCGTCTGATTCTGGTTTGGCACCGTCTAGTTAGCCGAGGGCTCAGTTGGCTCAGTTTGTGCGAAAGCAAGACGTTGATGTTTGATCGGTCTTTTACGTCCCATGACCTGCGGAATGTCACTTTATTAAATGAGAAATGGTTTCGAGAAGATATAACGAGGTGTTGACGGTAGGGTCGAAAGGGGAAATCACGACAACCCCCTGACTCTCCCTCTAGTTCTAACGGCGAGTTCGCCGCCGAACCGTGACGTTCGAGCGTAAAGGGGGGGGGGGGGTGGAGACAAACAAAATTAAGATGAAAAAATCAAAAAAAAGATCACAAAAACATAAACACAAGAAAATGAAGATCACTAAGATCCAATGCGAACGACAATATAAATAGCAACGTCTCTACTTTGAGGTGCAAAGTGACAGAGAGAGAAAAAAAGACGTTGGACCCCTTTCAGCTTTGCCGCAAGTTCTAATGATAATATTCGTCATCAAACCGTGACGTTCGAGGTGGGTGGGGTGGAAGAGACGAATAAATTTGGATAAATGCACAGATCACAGACAGTACACAGACACGAGAAACAATACTATTAACACTTACCGCAACGAGAGCGTGAATAGAATTGCGTTAGTTCTAACGGCGAGTTACACCACAGAACCGTGCCGTTCGAACTTCGAGGGTGGAGGTACAAAAAGGAAAAACAATATCAAAATTTTAAAATAAATCAAAAGAGTAATGATCAAGCCAAAAACTTACTTTCAATGGCAGTTAACTATGTTTAATAGAAGTAGGAAAGAACCCTTTCAATATAGACAGCGAATGAGGATGCTAGCGATGCACAACGAGGTTGAGAGAACAGAGCAGCAGGTCTGCCTCCTTACAAGATGGTAAAGCGACTGACTGTGGGTGCGCAGCACGCAGGCTGCTCCCCGTTCGAGGGCCCTTCGGCACAGACGGAGGATAGGTCCCGCTGGCTGATTGACCGATTCAGAAACGATGAAAAGAAGGCCTCACGTGGTACGGAAAAACCGCCCACAGTCACCCACCGTCTCTACGTGCGTCTAGCGCTCGAATATAAACTTAACTTAAAATCAAATTTAACAAAGTCCCTAAAATAAAGAATACAGGTTGAAATATATATATATATATATATATATATATATATATATATATAATATATATTCGTCGTGCCCTGTGACCACCCATCTCACGGATGTGAGACGTGGCCATAGGTGTATTTTACCGCGGTTCTACTGGGGGCCATTGACATTTTTTCCAGATGGCAGTTGCTCTTAGTGGTACCCTGCGGTGGTTGTTTAACTTTTTTTTTTAATTATATATATATATATATATATATGGGTTTCAGGTTTGGTTTCTTGGGAATCAAACCGAAGGGCCTATAACAAAGCTACCGAACGCATCCTAGGGTTGCGGATAGAGGATCCCTGTACCAAGGGTTTCTGATAAATATGGTTACAATAATGAATAAGCAGTCGCGGAAAATCGTCCAGGGGTGGTCCCGGAGGTATAACCCCTGAGCGAAGGCGCTAGAACTGTGCCGAAAGCTGAATGACACCTAGGTAAGATGTCTCAAACGGTGACATGAGATACCGGGCCACCTCTCAGAGTATCAGCCTTATCCTGGCACACGGGGCTCTACAAGGATGGACGAACCCTTTCTCTAGCCGACTACCCTAGAGTTGGGGGAGCCAATCTAGACGGAGTCAATGTGATGGACCGGCGGAATCTCAATACTTTTGGGTGGACGGATCGACTCAATGATGACCTGCTAGAGTGCTACGATAGCCGTATGGCCCCTGAGCGAGAAGGTTACATGGTACGACTGCAGGTTCTGTAGTGCGAGAAACACCCAGAGCTCTCTCACTTTTCGCATCAACGTCTGCAAAACCATGCCTAACAACTCCGAAAAAGGGGCTATGTAAGCGGAGCGCCTACTCTATCGCAGCCAGAACAAGCCGGAAACGGAGAAAGAGTGGCAACGCTGAGACCAACCGCGAATAGGCATCCAATAGACGAAGAACGATATTTTAGGACTCGGAGAAACATCAAAATTCAGGTTCTCCCAAGCCCAAAGATCTGACTGAACTGGATGATGAGCTTCGTGAAGATTTTCCCGGAAAATCCGACCTCTGGACTGTCAATCGTGGTGCATACAGTGCAGCGAGAACTTTGACAGATGCAAACCGTAAAACAAAATCAACGGTTGATCATAAGGCCAAAAGACGAATACATCAACTCAGCACAAAGATAGGCTGGGCACGACGGTACGCGACGCGCATTCAGTGTGTAATTGACTACATAACATCTGGCAGGACTTTCAATGCTGAGGTTCGAAAGTTCGTGCGCGAACTACGGATCCGTCATCACACAATCAACAAGTCAAAGCTACTGACCATCAGGCAGCATATTGTTGACAGAATACAAGTACTATCTAATGCTAAGAGAAGTCTAGAGCGGAGGGAGTTACTGTCGACCATCCGCCTAAACCAGAGGAGGTCGAAGCATTTTGGAGATAAGTCTACGAGGTCCAACATCCACTTCAAGAAGATTCAAAGAACATAAATAGCTTTAAGGAGCTGTGCAATGCCCTCATAACAGTTGAGGTGGAATGCCTACCTATCACTACCGAGGAGGTAAAAAACGTATTAAGAGGCATGAAGAACTATTCCGCTCCCGGTCCAGATGGCATCAAGACCTTCTGGTGGAAGAAGTTACCTTCAACCCACCAGCATCTGGCCCTAATTTTCACCTTATATCTGAAGTCGGAAGAGCCTATTCCGGAGTGGTTGATGGAAGGGCACACAGTGCTCCTGCCGAAGACGGGCAACTTATTTGACCCTAAGAATTATGGGCCAATAACTTGTTGGAACACACTGTATAAGATCTTCACAGCTATCCTAAATGATAGGATTGTTCAAACAATTGGACCTGTGTGGCAAGAGATGCATGAAAAACGCGGCTCAAAGAGAGGCGTAGCAGGATGTCGGGAGAACCTGCTGATCGATAGATGTGTTTGTAAAGACGCAGCATCCTATCAGCGATTCCTATCGATGGCCTGGATTGATTACCGGAAAGCTTTCGATTCAACCTCCCATAGACTTATCATATGTCTGTTGGAAAGCTTGTGGGTTCATCAACACATAGTGAGGTGCATAAAGAGATTAATGCCGCTTTGGAAAACCAGATTTACTATCTCATCTGGAAAACCTCGTGTGATCACTAACAGTGTCTCCTTTCAGAGAGGTGTATTTCAGGGCGACACCATGAGCCCTCTACTCTTTTGCCTCACATTATTGCCACTGTCTCTCGCACCTGGTCGTTCCGGAGGGTACCTCCGTGGCAGACCTGGAGATCGAAAGCATAAGGTCACTCATGTATTTTACATGGACGATCTCAAGATCTTTGCTAGAAATAAAGTGAAACTACATCAAGCTCTACAAATTGGCAAAGGGTGAACTCAAGGGAATGGAATGGAGTTCGGGTTAGAGAAATGCGCCATGGTTAATTTGAAGAAAGGAAAACTAAATGGCATCCCCGAAGACCTTGAGCTCGTCGACAGAAGCGCTATACGACACCTTAGCGTTGGAGAGACCTATGCATACCTGGGCACGCCACAGAGCCGCATTCAGGACGTGACGTCTATAAAGGATACTCTCCAAAGCAGATACAAACGTCTCATCCGGCAGATTTGGTCTTCCGAACTGTCGGCTAAGAACAATGTATCTGCACCGAACATGCTTGCCGTCCCGGTAGTACTCTATTGATTTGGAGTGGTTCCATGGACGAAGGACGAGCTCAGACCCCTTGATATCGGGACGCGAAAGGTTTTGCACATGAAAAAAAGCATTCACCTTAAGTCTTCTGTTCCGCGACTTTACATCTCACGCCGCCTAAATGGTCGCGGAATACTGTATCTTGAATGCCTTCACAACAGGATTATTCTGGGTACAGCATATATAGTTGCAAATGGACGAGACCCTCTTCTTAAAATGGTCAGGAAACATGAAGAAGCGGACAAAGAGGCGTTTCTGTATAAAGCAACGGAGGAGGCTGCTGAGACAGTGAGCAAGATGCATTAAATCTTATCCATCTTGAATACTCACTTCTGAAGGCCCGGATTAAAAAAGCACAGGAGAGAAACTTCCGCGAACAGCTCCTCGACAAGAGGATACACGACATCTTCCACATAAATGTGGAGGATCAGTCGATGTCGTATGAGCTAACGTATGCTTTCCTTAAATCATCCGGATTGGAGTCGCGCACGGAGGGTTTCATTTTGGCATGTCAAGACGGTGTCGTTTCCACTCTAGCATACCGTCGCCACATTTTGAGCCAAGATATTCCCGATGATAGCTGCAGAGCGTGTCATGCACACCCCGAGCATCTAAGACACATACTATCTAGTTGTCCAACTCATGCGGGAACGCCCTATAACAAAGGCACAATGCGGCACTAAGAGCGCTTTATTACCATCTCTGTCACTCGTACGGAATTGGCCCAAATACCGCTCTGATAAACGCTCCTAGGAAAATAGAGTCAATTGTCGAAAATGTGAAGTGCCGTATATACTGGAACTTCCTATTCTGGACAATTGTTTTTGTTGCGCACTCGAGGCCTGACATAGTTCTCCTTGACTTCGAGAAACGAACCATGTTCGTTATCGAATTTTCGGCACCAGCTGACAAAAACGTCACAGTCAAGGAGAAAGAAAAGAGAGATATAAAGATCTTATAAGGGAGTTGCGACGGTTATACCCCGAATATTCTGCTAAGCTAATCGTCTTAATCATCGGCGTTCTTGGAGGTGCTAAAGTTTCACTGGTTCATAGCCTGAAAAGCAGCCCGGCGTGTCAAGAAATGCTGAGACACTTGCGGGGAAAATGCAGAGGGCGGTCGTCCTTGGGTCGCTCCGTGTCGTCAGGGCGCATGAGACTTTTGCCGTATCATCGGATTAAGTTAGTCGCAGACTTTAACCACTTATCTCACGGTGCAATTTTTCAGATTAGCTCCCGCTCCCGGCGATATCCTGCGGTTGTCCTTATGATAAACTTTTGTATATATATATGAATCAATGTTCTAATGAAAATGGTGCATATCATTAATTTTATATTGTAAAATATTCCAATTTCATGGTCACAAATGCTTCTAACATCGCTTTATTACTGACATCAATTCAACCACACGAATTTGTATTCAGTAATGGAAAATTAATATGAAAATGATTGAAAAATAATTAGATGGATGGTTTTTCAAAAGTGCGTTCGTTCTGATAAATAATTAAACATGATATCCCAGGTACATCACCATGAAGGTACATCTTCCCGAGAGATTTTGGTTGAGAACTGAAATTTAAGATACCCGCATGGTTTTTTAATGTTCGCATTGTTCTAATAATTGAACCTGGGGGTATTGACATCAAATCTTCCACATTTCATTATTAGAACAATTAGACCTCTAAGAAACCACCCGGATATGTCAAATTTCAGTTCGGATTCCTATTCCCCAGATGAAGGTGTGATTTCAACACCTGGATTACCACTTTTATTTATAAGAACGACCGGACCTCTGAAAACCCATTCATCTCATTACGTTTCTATCATTTTATATTAATTTTTTATTACTGAATAACAATTCGCATAATTAAATTTAAATAAGAATGAAAATGACGTTACAAACACTTGTAACCATGAAAATAGTGTATTTTACAATAAAAAAGTTAATCATATGTATTATTTTCAATTTAAACATTGTATTATATTCAGTAATATTATTTAATTACATATTTACTGTCCAGTTTCCTCTTTTTAGAATAACCTAATAATTTCTCCCTTTTTCTCTTTTCTCTATCGAATTCAAAAGTAGAAGCAAATTTAAACGACAGAGAACAGCGATTTCACCGCATTGACCAGCGTTATATTGATGTACATTTACCCGTACCATCTTGTTTAAACACGCTCGCTTTTTCTCGGTAATGACCGAGCACAAAAGAGCAGAACTGATCATTCCTTAATTTCTTCTAACGGGGTGGTGTGCTGAGAATACAAATAGTTGCACTATACAGTTAAACCTGTTATTATAATAATTTTTACATTTGAATATCCAGAAAGACTTAGAAAATAGGAAACATATATGAAAAACTTGTATCTGACTGTTAGTAGTAGACGAAAATTTGGAGAAAAGTGTACAATTTCGCCGGGTTACTTCAAATCCCATTCTATAATTCTGAAGATTATTTCAGGGAAATTAATTGGACTAGTAGATTTTGTAATAAATTCAGCGCTTCTCATATAAATTAGTGTATTTTACACCAAAGGACTGTGACGATAGCTTTGAGGATGAAAATTTAAGTAAAAATAAAGAATGTTACTCCTGCGTTAAAAGTTCTTCTGATTAATTTGATATTATCCTATGACATTTATTACTATTAAAACTTTTTATTACAAAAAAATAAAGTAAATTTAAACATTTTCAATTCTATAACGGTAAATTTTATTCTACAGCATTTCGAGACTATAAATGAAAATGCATATTTCCTGCACCACATTCAACCACCAAGAAGAATAAGATACAATAATACCTTTAAATACACTTTCGAGTCCAAAAATATAATTCCTTTTCATGAAATAAGCAACATATTTTGAAACATTATTTCAGATAGCCCGCCGGAATTCCGACATTTTGTTTGAATTATTGTCTGCTACAAACAGTCAAAGTGGCATTTCTCAATTTAGTTTAATATTCTGTACACTTCTAACAGGTGAAATACATATAGTTACTAATAGAATAGAAGGCTCGAATTTTTACTTCAACTACGAAGGTCTGCTCAAAAAGTGCATGCACTGAATTTCGTCCTGGTACATAAATGGAGCTAGCTAATTAAATCGAGCAACGATCCAACATCAAATTTCCTGTATATTCGAAAATCCATGACTCGTCACCAGTGATCACGTTCAGAAGGAAATCCGAAGTATTTTTGCTGTCACCCAATATGGATAACAAGAAACACGCTGTTCTTTTTTATCCTAAGTCAAAACTTTCGGAATAATTTTGGTACACAATTTTCGCAAGTTCAAATCGTGCTTCCAAATGGCAAAAACACTGCCTACATTTATTCCCAACTTAGCCACAATCATCCTTGTGTTGATACGACGGTCTGAAAACACCAAATCGTGGACTTTCTTAACGTTTTCATCCGCACGAGACGTTAAAGGATGTCGCTCTCTCTCTCTTTCTCTCTCTGGTCGTCATACACGCACTCCCGAACATCATGAGTCGGTTTATCCACTTCTAAACAGCTCCCTTTTCATCGTGGATTCCCCGCACGCGGTATATAACAATTCAAAAATTTGGTGTCCATTTTTTCCGAATTTTATACAAGAAATTTGATGCTGATTCGTTGCTCGATTGAGTTAGCTCGCTCCTATAATACTAATAAAAAAAAACTTTGAAAAAAATCAAAGCCAAACAGTACGTTTGCATCCGATCACGGTCAAATTTTCCTTCATATTCATAGGATCTTCTCGCCTATAAAACGAGGTACGAACATTGACTTCAGCGTTGCCACTTTTACAGAAAAACAATCAGTGCACCAACTTTATGAACAGTCTCGTACTTCTTCTAGTTAAAATACGTTCTGTTCGCTAAGAATTATATAACGAACGCTCTTGCTCGCTCCGCTCGGTTATGTCCAAATGCGAGCCCCTCTATAATTTATTTCTTCATCGCCCGCAAATCTATTGATTTTTTACGCAAAACGACTTGAGGGAAAATGAAATTTCGGACAAATCATACATACGTAGCCTATTCGCAATAAAAACAGCGTCACAAGGAGGGATAGCTTACTGGGAAAAATTCGCCAGTACGACGATGTATTATTTCATTGAAAAAAGTTGATTAACGGTAGACTTATCTCGACTAAAACGACCTTCAGATAAACCTTTAGTCTACGACCCTTTAGATCTACTAGAATGCAATTTTATGGTCTTCAGTTGATTTTTACGCACGGTATAAGAAACTTCTTATGACTTTCCATTAAGTGTTATTTCTAGAATGATCACTTTCCACTGTAATTGCGGCATTTTTCTTTTTCACATTCTACAGTAACCTTTCTGTTAACGCAGGGACCTGGCTGAAACGAAACAAAATACTTTCGTAATTTTCGTGTTGTTTCTATACTTCCATAACATAACTATAATCCTCTTGTCTTACGGTAAGTTTACCGAAGTAGACCTTTTCATTTCAGAAAAACGATATTGCGGAAGTTGAAAAATATTTAGTTCACTTACGAGAGGTTCAAGCAATTTTGTGTGAAAATACATCGCAGTCGCATGAAAATTTGTGAGTTACGCACATTTGTCCTAAAATGAATGTTTCGAACGCAAGTACTGCGGAGCATTACAATAGCAACTACAGGCCTAATACAGACGCCAACTATCTGTTTCAAAAATCCTGGCCCCTCACTTTCTTTTATTCAAACTCACGCCAAAAAAATCTCTGAAATGTCTAATAAAAGCATCTAAAAGCTTAAAATCTTCCGAATGCTGCGATATGTTCACTTTTGTCTTTAACAAAATTTTCCAATAGTTAGAGTACAAAACGTCCCAAAAAACAGGGTTTTTCGGCCTCCTTTTTCAAGGGTCCACCTTGAACTGTTCCCAGAAGGAGGGCGACGTTAAGAGAAATCTCAGAAAATTCACAGATATTCTTTGAACATTCCTGAATGCAATGCATTTTTCAAAATGCTGAAATATACAATAGGTTTTTTTTAACGGTGATTTATTTACAAAAATTTTATCTTGAGAACGAATGAAGATAGGAAGCCCTTTAATGGCCTCAAATGCGCAGTCTTGCCATGCGATTGCATAGCAATAATTAAATTCATGATAAAATCATTCTCACGCAAGAGTTATCATTTTGAATATTTCTCACTTTAATCAGTATTGGCGCGTGGCCAGCACAGCGGGATAAGTGGCAGCATAAAAAGTACCCTTTCTATGACAATAGTAATTCCAGAAGCAAGCCAAATGCCTGAAGCATATGTGGTTGAACGAAGCAGGGTCGTCTCAACTTCTTCAAGATGCATTCACAGAGCGGGTCCTCAGAAAATCGAAACCCAATTGAAAATATTAACCCGATTAAGAATATTTTCAGTGGAAAAAAGTTTTTAAAATAAATTTCTTCTAAAGCTCCTACAATCCTGGATATCTTTTTTACTGACTCCAATTTTTTTGTGAAATCCACATTATTCTTCAATGTTTCAGAAATTTTCATGGATATTCATGGAAGCATAATTTTTCAAAATGAAAAATTATTTAAAAAATTCCCAAGAATTCTTACAACATTTTTATATTGTTATGAAACCTTCAAAAATCCCCAAGGAACTTGAAAAATGTATTTTCAATGTAACTTATTTCGAAAATATTTTTAGAACTTTTACATATCTTTTAGAATGATTCGAATTGTTTCTAATTTTTATTAAATCCTGCAGAATAGAAAAGTGACTTTAAATTTTTTACATCCTTCTTCTAGAAATTGGAAAATCTTTTCAAATGTTTCATTTTTTTCAATTTCTTCTTTTGAAATGCATTACTTAAAATAAAAAATCATTTCAATTTACGTAGAGATATGAGTAAGATTTATTCATTCTCCTCAAACCTATCACATATATCAAAAAGCTTGCAAATTTTATTTCGATATCTAGTGCTGGCCAAGAGTCCACACTGATTAAAGTCAGAAATATTCAAAATGACAACTCTTGCGTGAGAATGATTTTATCATGAATTTAATTATTTCTATGCAATCGCATGGTAAAACTGCGCATTTGAAGCGATTGAACGGCTTCGCATTCAGGAATGTTCAAAGAATATCTGTGAATTTTCGCAGATTTTTCTTAACGTCGCCCTCCTTCTGGGAACAGTTCAGAGTGGACCCTTGAAAAAGTAGGCCGAAAAACCCTGTTTTTTGGGACATTTTGCACTCTAACTATTGGAAATTTTGTTTAAAGACAAAAGTGAACATATCGCTGCAGTCGAAAGATTTTAAGCTTTCAGATGCTTCTTGTTAGAAATTTCAGAGATTTTTTTGGTGCGAGTTCAAATAAAAAAAAGTGTGTGGCCAGGATTTTTGAAACAGATAGTAGTACTGGAACTCCGGCGAGATTTACTGGGCAACTTCTTGGCCTGTCTTGAATTTCCATCTGTGTTATGTTATTATGTTCGTATATCGTGTTGGGCGCGTTGGCAGTGTTGGGCGCAGTTAGTACTTGGATGGGTGACCGTTCGGGAATACTACTAATTGCGTGCTGTTGACGTGTCGTGGGTGTGGTGAGCCCACACTTGTAGTTATTTACTACAAGAAACTATTCACCTAGAAACACGACCCGAATCGGGTAGTGTCACGCCTACCCTGAAAGAGAAATGGCTTAATGGTATACATACATACATTAAAAATCCTTTTAACTTTTGATATAATATGTAAATAATTTTTTGCTACTTTTTCTTACGGATATTGTGCGGAAACAACGACAAAAACAATTTTGGGCCATGGCCGATCACTATGCAATTTAGTTTAGTTTAGAATATATTTAAGCTACGGTACAAGTCCCCTGAAGGCAAAGATGTATCCACATGAGTAGGTACACTACCAACGGAAAGATTGGGTACATTTGCTTTAATCGTTTGAAAATTCATACTCCGTTTCAAAGACGAATAACTGTGCAGAAACTGGAACTGCGACTTTGTAAGTAGAATTATTTGAAAGACTTAATGGACGAAATTTTTTTTAGATAGAACATACATAGTATAGTTTTGTCACATTGAACCTTTTTATTTTGATATTCTAATTTCAATTCATGAAGCGCACATTTGATAAATAAAAATCCTAATACTTCAAAGTTGAATTCCTGGATGCATGAATATTTTTGATGAGATTTATATTGATAAGAGAGTGAGTGAGAAGGTCTATGAACAATATAAGTAATATCTAGCATTCTAATTCTAAACAATAAAAAATGTAATCTAAGATAAAACCTAAGGATGTCAAAAACAGGCGACATTAATTTTTGCGCGTTGAACCAGTACCACTTTTATAATGATTTTTTGATTTTCATTAACCCTGATAGGGTGGGCGCCGGCGGAGTTTCCTGCATCCCAACCTATGGTCAGTCCGCCACTGCTTTGAACTGTGCACGCGCATTGAAAACTGCCCACGTTGATCTGTACACGTTAAACTGCACACGATAAATAGTACACGTAATCTGCACACGGTTACCAGCACAAGTTGAAGTATACACGTCAAATTGTGGACGTAACGCTGTACAGTGTACACATACGATTTGAATATAAATTTCAGACATTAAACTGTAAACGTTATTCCGCACGCGTTGATATGCACACGATAAAATAATTGCGTCAAACTGCACGCTGCGCACATCTAACTGCATATATTAACTGCACGCGTTAAACTTCAGACGTTAAACTGTACACGTTTAACAGCACATAGCCGAATATACTGTAACTACATTTTCCCGACAATTGTTACTGTCGCACACTCGAGGCCTGACATAGTTTTCCTTGACTTCGAGAAGCGAACCAAGAACATCACAGCCAAGGAGAATGAAAAGAAAGGGAGATATAAAAGATCTTATAAAGGTGTTGCGGCGGTCATACCGAGAATATTCTGTTAACCTAGTCGTCTTGATCATCGATGCTCTTGGAGTGTATAACTGTCACTGGTTAATAGCCTGAAAAGTATCCCTGCCTGCCAACGAAATGCTAAGGGGTTTTTCCACTTGATTTAGGGGACTTTTGGGACTTCAGTGGGGATTTTAGTGGGAAAACTCAGTGGGTTTTTTTGCTTTAGGTTTTTTTATTTCTTTTAGTCAATCCTTAAAATATTTCCTAATTCTTCTTTCAAAACAGACATGTGATTCGCCATTCCCTCTATTAGATTCTGCGCTAGAATAAATGCTCAGTCCCTATTGCTCCACGCGTGCCATTCTGCGTTTTTGTTGGGGGCTATACATAGCTACTACATGTGTACCTAATCATTACTGTGGACTAACCGCATACGAATTCGTAGTTCGTGATTTGACACTCCATAGTCTAAACAATAAAGTCTTCATTGGTAAGCCAGTCCCGTTCATGAAAAACTCCTGATTGTGTTTGTGTCTGTCCAGAAGCAAAAGAAGAAGAAGCTTTGTAGAAATTACGTCTAAAGTTTTAAATTCGAATGAAAGTTTCTATTCTGAAAGTGTGGAAATATAAGATGTCTGCAGACCGAGGACGACGAAATAATACCAATTGCATGAGACGGAACTTGATTTTTTTATTGAATTAGAAAAAAATTATTTTTCACCATCAGTGTATTTGGACATTGATTTCAATTTTCAAAAGCTATCTAATTGAATAGAATCTTTGCATAACACAAAAATTATGTTCTTAATTTTGATAAATCAGAGTTACTCGTATACGTAATTTAATTTTACTATTAAAATACATTTTTAAGTTTTGGGGAAAATTGTTTACAATTGGGAAATAAGACCAAATCTGGGGGGATTTTCCTCTTTTTAGTGGATGCAATTTTCTAAACTAAATTTTATAAGGATTGGACATGGCCAAAAATTGTTTCTATCGTTATTTTTGCTCATCATTCATTAGAAAAAGTAATAAACAACTATTTACATAGTTGATCAAAAGTTGAAACAATTTTGAATAATTATTTTCAGATAGTATGTCGAATTATTATTTTGTCGCTGTATCCACGATGAAAATGCCACCCATTCAACGATATACGACATACGATATAACGTCTTCATGCGACTGCAATGTATTTTCACACACAATTGCTTGAAACACTCGTGAGTGAACTATATATTTTTCAGTATCCGCAATATCGTTTTTCTTGAATGATAAGGTCTATTTCGGTAAACTTAACGTAAATTACGATAATTATGGCAACTTTTTGGAAGTATAGAAAAAAAACGAAATTACACTAGAAGCTGATCATTCTAGAAAAAAAACACTTAATGTAAAGGCATAAGATGTTTTTTATGCCGTGCGTAAAATCAATTGAAGACCATAGAATCTCATTCTAGTAGATCTGAAGGGTCGTAAACAGAAGTTTTATCCTAAAGTCGTTTTAGTCTAGAAGAGTCGACCGTTAATCAACTTTTTTCAATGGAAAACATCTTCGTACTGGCGAACTTCTCCAGTAAGTTAGCCCTCACCATGACTCTGTTTTTGTCAAGGATAAGCTAGTTAGGTATTCATTTGTATGAAATCTAATTTTCCCTAAATGTCATTTTGCGCAAAAAATCAATAGATTTGCAGGCGATGTAGGAATAAATGATTGGATCGCGCTTGGGCATGACCGAGCAGAGTCAGCAAGAGTGTTCGTTATTTAATTTTCAGAAAACAGAACGTGTTTTCTACTGATAGTAGAAGCAGGATTTCATTCATAGATATATTTCAGCTGTTAGAAATATATAGAATATTAAATTAAATGAAGAAATACCACTTTGACTGCTCGTAGCAGACGATGATTCAGATAAAATGGCAGGATTTCTGTGGGCTATTTGAAATAATATTTCCAAATTTGTTGATTACTTCATGAAAATGAATTAAATTTTTGGATTTGAAAGTGAATAACAAGGTATTATTCCATCTTATTCTTCGTGGTGGTTGAATGTGGTGCAGAAGGTATGAATTTATAACTAAAGTCTGAAAATACTGCATACAAAAATTCGTCTCTATAAAATTGAAAATATTTGAATGTACTTTATTGTGTTGCAATTAAAATTGAAACAGCAAAAAATGCCATAGGATAATATTAAATCAATCAGAGAAATATAAACGAAGAGGTAACATTCCTTATTTTCACTGAAATTTTCATCCTCACAGCTATCGTCACAGTCCATTAGAGTAAAATATACTAATTAACATTAAGAGTGCTGAATTTATTACAAAATCTACTCGTCCAATTCGTTTCCCTAAAATAACCTTCAAATTTATAGAGTAGGATTTCCAATAACCCGGCGAAATTGTGCACTTGTCTCCAAATTTTCGTCTGCTATTAACAGTCATATACGTTTTTGATATACAGGGTGTCCCAGACTCAAGTGTCCGGACTTATATAGCCGTATAAAAATGAAGAAAATAAATAGAAAATTCCTTTTTCAAAAATTAGTTGAAGTTTCAGTTTTTAAGTTATAAAATAGTTAAACGGGACCAATCAGGAGCGCCGTATAAACAGCCGTGTGTGCGTGAACAGGATTTCAGCGCAGTGTTATCGAAGCGAGCGCAGTGTTATCGAAGCGAGCGCAGAGATGGTGTTAGCGACCGGAGAACACTACGTTGGAATCCCGTTCACTCACACACGGCTGTTTATACGGCGCTCCTGATTGGACCAGGTTAAATTTTTTATAACTCAAAAACTAAAACTTCAACAGAATTTTGGAAAAGGAATTTTGGAGTTATTTTTTCTATTTTTATGCGGCTATATAAGTCCGGACACTTGAGTCTGGGACACCCTGTACACACACACACACACACACATATATATATTTGGTTTCGGTTTCGATTCCTTTGGAATGGAACCGAAGGGCTAATGACAAAGCCACCGAACGCGTCCTCGGGTTGCGGATAGAGGGTCCCTGTACCAAGGGTTTCTGCTGAATATGGTTACAATGATTGATAAGCAGTCGCAGACAATGGTCCAGAGATGGTCCCAAAGGAATAACCCCCAAGCTAAGGCATGAGAACCGTGCCGAAAGCTGAATGTCACCTGGATGAGGTGTCTCTAACGGTGATTCTGGGAAATCGGCGACTCTCAGAGTATACAGCCTTATCCTTGCATGCGGGGCTCTACAAGGATGGACGAACCCTTTCCCTAGCTGCTCGTGGGAACAACAATGACAACACCACACATAGTTGTAGTAAGTGCGGTTCAAAACAATCGAACACGCAGGGCTCCCGACAATGGGTCGGACAACAATGCCGACTACCCTACAGTTGGGGGAGCCAATCAAGACGGAGTCAATGCGATTGACCGGCGGAATCTTGTTACTTTCAAGTGGACGGATCAACTCCATGACGGCCTGCTGGAGTGCTACGATGCCAGTATGGTCCCTGAACGAGAAGGTTACATGGCACGACTGCATGCTCTGTGGTGCGAGAAACACCCAGAGCTCTCAGACTTTACGCAACAACGTCTGCGAAACCATGCCGAGAACCTCCGGAAAAGAGGTTATACAAGCGGAGTGCCTACTAAACCGCATCCAGAACATGCCGGCAACAGAGAAAGAGAGGCGACACTGAGACCAACCGCGAACAGGCATCCAATAGAGGAAGAACGATGCTTCAGGACCCGGAGAAACATCAACATTCAGGTTTCTCCCAAGCCCAA
>CAKNXH010060188.1:68075-79281 GCA_932178445.1 Andricus quercusramuli
AGTATCAGCCTTATCCTTGCACGCGGGGCTCTACAAGGATTGACAAACCCTTTCCCTATCTGCTCGTGGGAACAACAATGAAACCAACAAACCACCAAAATGTTGTAGATGCGGTTCAACACGATCGAACGTGCAGAGCACCCGACAATGGATCGGCAAACAATGCCGATCATCCTAGAGTTCGGGGTGCTGGAAATAATTTAGATGGAAACACGACGACGAACCGGCGAAACGCCCACATTCAGTGCACGGATCAACTTAAGAATGACGTGCTAGACTGCTACGATCCCAGTATTATCCCTGTTCGCGGAGGCTTCATGGCGCGTATGCATACTCTGTGGTGCCACAAACACCCAGAGCTTCAATACGTTTCGCATCAGTCTTTGCGAAATCAAGCCGACTACCTCCGGAAAAATGGATATGTACGCGGAACGCTTCCTCAACCGCTGCCTGAACAAGCTGCAGACGAAGATGAAACGACATTAAGACCAATCGCAGAAAGCAGGCACCTTCTGGAGGATGATCACAATTTCAGTTCAAGGTGGAACATCAACATGCAAGTTCTTCTTAAGCCCCAAGATCTGGCTGAAATGGATGCCTCCCTTCGTGGAGATATCTCGCAAGAGTCCGACCTCTGGACCATCAATTGCTCAGTTTATGGTGCTGCGAGAGCTTTGGCTGATTCAAATCGAAGGCTGAAACCGACGATGGATCAGAAGACCAAAAGACGCTTGCATCAACTGAACAAGGATATTGGATGGGCAAGACAGAATGCGTCCCGTGTTCAATGTGTGATTAACTACATAACATCTGGTAGACCGTTCACGGAAAGGGTTCGAAAGTTCGCCCAAGAACTAAGGACCTTGAATGACACACTGAACAAGTCAAAGCTGCTGACAATCAAGCAGCATATTGTTGACAAAATAAGGCTGTTATCTGACGCAAGGAGGAGGATACAGAAGAGGGAGAGATGGAACAGGGAGAATCAACAGCTTCTTGCTGACCCATCACGCCTCTTCAGTGATCCCCCTGTTTTTGTAAAAAATCCACCCAAGCCCAAGGAGGTAGAGACTTTTTGGAGAGAGATGTACAAGATCCCGAAAACACTAGAGTTGAAAGAAGATACTGACAATATCATCCGCTTCAAGGAGTTTTGCGACAGCCTCATAAAATCTGAGGAGGAGTGCCCATCAGTCACTGCCACAATCAGAGATTGTATTAAGAACTTTTGGTGGAAGAAGTTTACTTTTATACACCAACATTTGGCCCGCATATTCACCTCATATATAAAGTCGGAGACGCCCATTCCGCAATGGCTGGTGTTAGGACGCACTATACTCCTACCGAAAAAAGGCAACTTGTCCAGACCAGAGAATTACAGGCCAATAACTTGTTTAAACACACTGTATAAAATCTTTACAGCTGTCCTAAACAACAGGATCGTTCGACGAATTGAGCCTGTATGGCGAGAGATGTACGAACAACGAGGCTCGAAAAAAGGTGTAGCAGGCTGTCGAGAGAACCTGCTAATTGACAGGTGTGTCTTTAAAGACGCTGCCGCCCATCAGCGCGTCCTGTCAATGGCCTGGATTGACTACCGGAAAGCTTTCGATTCAACCTCTCATAGACTTATCATCTGTCTGTTGGAAAGCTTGAAGGTACATCCACACATAGTGAGATGCATAGAGAGACTGATGCCTCTTTGGAAAACTAGATTTACCATCTCATCTAGGAATCATCGTCTGACGACGAACAAGGTCACCTTCCAGAGGGGCGTCTTTCAAGGGGATAGTATGAGCCCTTTGCTTTTTTGCATCACACTTCTGCCTCTATCTCTCGCACTACGAAATTCTCCCGGATACCTCTGTGGCGACGCTAATCAGCGTGAGCATAAGGTAACTCATGTATTTTATATAGATGACCTGAAGATCTATGCCGCTTGTAAAAGCAAACTTCAAGCTGCTATAAATATCGTCAAGAACTACACAGGAGAGATTGGGATGGACTTTGGTTTGGACAAGTGTGCCAAAATTCATTTGAAGAAAGGAAAGATTACTGGCGTTCCGAAGGACCCTGAGCTTGTAGATATAAGTGTTATTAGACATCTTGACACTAAAGAGACCTATACATACCTGGGCGTGCCTCGAAGTCGCATTCAGGACGTAACATCAGTGAAGGAGTTTCTCCGAAGCAGATACAAGCATCTTCTTAGACAGATTTGGTCTTCCAATCTGTCGGCGTTGAACAAGGTATCTGCGACTAACATGCTTGCCGTCCCGGTTCTACTCTACTCGTTTGGGGTGGTTCAATGGACGAAGAACGAGCTTAAGGCCCTTGATGTCACCACGCGTAAGATCATGCATATGCATAAAAGCTTGCATATCAATTCGTCAGTTTCACGATTATACATTTCACGCCGTCAAGGCGGACGCGGACTTCTGAATCTCCAATTTCTTCATAACCGAATTGTTTTAAGTACAGCTTACATAGTTGCGAATGGCAGAGATCCTCTTCTAAAGATGGTCAGAAACCACGAGATGATTGGCGAAGGAGCGTTCCTTTACAAAGCCGCGGAGCAAGCTGCCGAGGCCCTTGGCCTGAATTTCAAAAATAGAAGTGAGGAAAGTGCATTACTCCATCTAGATGCTTCACGTCTAAAAGCCGAAGTAAAGAAAGCAGAGGTTAGAAAATTTCACCAAGAGCTAATCGACAAGCATATGCACGGAAACTTTCACAGAAATGTAGAAAAACAATCCTCGTCAAAGGAGCAAACTTTTCCTTTCCTCAAATCATCAGGGCTCAATTCAGGTACAGAGGGCTTCATTTTCGCATGCCAGGACGGTGTAATCTCCACCTTAGCATACCGCGCCCGCATTTTATGTCAAGAAGTTCCCAGTGATAGGTGCAGAGCGTGTCATGCACATGCTGAGTACCTAGAACACATACTATCGGGGTGTCCGACCCACGCAGGAACAACGTATATCTATAGACATAATGCGGCCCTAAGAGTACTTTATTACCACCTTTGTCGCTCTTACGGTGTTGGTCGCGACCCCGCCCTGCCGAACGCTCCAAGGGATATAGTCAATTGTCCGAAACGAGAAGTGCCAGATTTTCTGAAACTACGATTTTCGGGCAGCAGTCTCCGTTGCGCACTCGAGGCCTGACATTGTTCTCCAAGACTTCGAGAAACGAACAATATTCGTGATCGAATTCTCGGCTCCGTCCGAATACAACATCACTGCAAAGGAGAAAGAAAAAGAGGAGAGGTATCAAGACCTTAAAAGAGAGCTGCAATGACTGTACCCAAAATATTCGGTACGAGTAATTGTCCTTGTGATAGGTGCTCTCGGAGGTGCTAAATTATCACTGGTTCGTAACCTTAAAGCCATACCCGCGTGCCAAAAATATGCCAAGGCACTTGCGAGATGGATGCAGAAAGCTGTCATCCTTGGGTCGCTTCGTGTCCTCAAGACACACGAGGGTTTCGCCGGCCTGTCGTTGTGATTTCGACGTGCCCTGTGACCACCCATCTCACGGATGTGAGACGTGGCCATAGGTGTATTTTACCGCGGTTCTACTGGGGGCTATTGACATTTTTTTTTAGATGGCAGTTCCTCTTAGTGGTACCCTGCGGTGGTTGTTTAACTTTTTTTTTCAATTATATATGTATATATATAAAGGGAAAGGAGGGAAAGCGCCGACTAGTGAGGCAAAGGTGACTTTGCTTATAACACGGCTATTACCTAACCATTTTTATTCTACTTTGCATTAAATTAATCTATTTTATCATGGAGATAGTGCTACTTTCTAAAATCTTAAAACTTGACGTTGTAAAATAAAAATTATGCAGAAAAAAGTTCTGACAACGAAAGAATGGAAGATTTGCTGCCAGAAATTTAAAGTTTTCAACATTATTGGTAATACTTGCAGTATACAAATTTAATATTTTGACAGATAAAACAATATCACATCATGTCATTATAATAATTCAAGTCCGAAATACATAGAATATCGTAAATAATTCAGGCATCATCCGAAGGACAAGCGCGACCAAAATAATAGTTTACAAGTGCTTACTAAAAAAAGCAGTCGGTAGAAAAAAATTGACTTTACCGGTCGGTAGAGCAGGTTTTTTGTATTTGTACGGTAGAAATATGTGCATTACGGCGTATCGAAAAAATAAAGTTGTTTTCGCGAAGTTCTAATAACAATGAAAACTTTCTCTTGGGAGTCAAAAACACTCCCCTAAAGTTTCATAAAAAAAATTCATTCTGTCTCGGCGTCGTAGATATAGCTAAAAATCACAAAAAAGAAGCACTTCTTCAAATTTGAACAGCAGAAATTTTTTTTTTTTGTGATTTAAATCAATAAAAATAGTTCAAAGCAAGTCGATTTATACCTGTATAGCGATAATTCCATCAACACATTTTTTACCGTCCCTAATTGACTTTGAAGTTTCAAAGAATCGAAAAAAGTCGACTTTTTCGCTATTTTCTTAGATACACGGTAAATTTCTCGACTATTTGACCATATAGTGTGTGATATACGTTAATCAGAATGTATTTGTAATATGTTGCAACAATAATATACCTATAAGAAATGTTGACATCAAAATAATTTGTATTGGATTTGAATTACAAGAAAATATTTAAAAGTGATATATTGCTCTTTATTTGACAATAAACTTAATTTGCGGTATATAAATTATCAGAAAAAATAGCTCGAAGCAAGTAGATTCGTACTTACATAGCAAAAATTGATTCAAATGTGTCTTACATCACCTAAGTGACCCTGAGATTTCAAAATGTCGAGAAAAAAATCGACTGTTTCGCTATTTTCTTAGAGTTATGGCAAGTTTTCCGGCTATTTGACCATGAAATGTCTGATATACGTTAAGAATAATGTATTTTCAATATGTTACACAAATAATACATGCAGAATATCGATATTAAAATCATTTTTTTTTATTTTGGACAACAAGAAAATATCTAAAAGTGATATATTGCTCTTCATTTCAAAACAAAATTAATCTTCTGTATCTAAGTAAGGTTTTTTGTGCGACGTGCTTTTCGATAAATTTTTTCAATTCGTAATAAGTGACAAGCTCGAAGAAATGGAATCAATTCTAAGGTAAATCGCTTGCGCACATCCATCTTCCTCTCCTTACAGAAAATGTTAGAGTAAGAAAGGTCTGGTGTCACATTGAGGTTGAATAACAACGTGCCACACCGAGACATAACCTCTCTACATTATTTATTCGTTGACGTGTGACATCAAACTTTTCTCACATTAACGTTCTCTGCAAAGAGATAGAGATAAGAGTTAGAGATGTGAACATGCGACTTATCCTCAGAATTGGTTGCATTTCTTCGAGCTCGTCACTTATTATACAATTACTGCGACAGACTTCGGATGCAACTATTCTTAAAATTAGTGGCGAATTCTTACAATTAGACAAGAATCTATATTCTTAAGGTAAGAGGGCCTCCATCGTACATTAGGAATATATTCTTGGCGCCTATTTAAGTTGCAAATATTCTTAAACTTAGTGGGAAATTATTAAAATGAGAATATCGTTTTGTCGGTGTAGATTTACACTTGTACAGTGATGAGGTGACTTGAATAATTCTTATCCGGCCAGAATAACGTAGAGGATTAAAAAACCCACAATTCCATTTCTTCGCTATTTTCTTCAAGTTATATGACTTATAAACCATGTGACCATCATACCATCAAATTGTACTCTGTTTTTTTCTTAATTCTGTACGTTATTCTGGCTGCATAAGAATGATTTAAATTACCTCCTCACTGTACATGTGTAAATCTAGGTACACTTGAAAAAAATTTTACCTTATTGAGGTCAGAGATATAGTTAAGAACTTGAAAAACGGTAAGGCTGCTGGTATAGACAGTATTAGCGCTGAAATGCTCAAATACGGTGGCGAGTACATACCTCACAGGTTGTGCGAATTATTAAATTTATGTATCGAGACGGGAGAAGTCCCAGACTTTTAGAGAAAAGCGATTATCGTACCAATATACAAAAGAAAGGGAGATAAAAGTAACTGCAGTAATTACAGAGGTATCAGCCTACTAAGTACTGTAAGTAAAATATACTCAGAAATTCTTATTCGGAGGGTAATGAAAATTACAGAAGAAAAGGTATGGGAAATCCAAAGTGGATTTATGCCAGTAAGAGCATGTACAGATCAGATATCTAGTTTAAGACAGATCACAGAAAAAAGCTTGAGAGTAGGAAAGAAAGTTTTCTGTGCATTTATTGACCTAGAAAAAGCATTTGACAAGGTAAATAGTAGTAAACTTTGGGAAGTCCTTAAAGAGTATGGAGTCAATGGATGGCTCCTACAAGCAATAAAAACAATATATACAGGTAAAGGTAAGGTAAAGTGTAAGGGTTAATGGAAAACTGAGTGACTGGTTTGATATTATGCAAGGCGTGAAACAAGGTTGCGTTATGTCCTCATGGCTATTCATCATATTTATGGATAAGGCGTCGTGCATAAATTACGTAACGCAGTTTTCCGACAATTTTGACCCCCCACCCCCCTATGTAACTCTTTTTCCGACTTTTCCCTGTAGTTTTTCACCATTGTGTAACATTAAGCTAGACCCCCCCCCCCCTCCCCCAAAAAGTGTTACGTAATTTATGCACTAACCCTAAGTGTCTAAGAACGGCCCTCTTCGAGGAAGAAGGCGTAGATCTCGAAACAGTGAAGCTCCGTCAGTTAGCTTCCGCAGATGACAAGATCGTTATGATAGAATCAATCGAGAAATTGCAAAGAATGTTGAGTAAACTTAATACAAGCGTGAAAAACATGGGCCTCAAAATTAACGTGAATAAAACGAAAATCATGGTGTTTGAGGGAAAAAGTGAGAAAACAATATGCAACATTTTCCTAAATGATGAGAGATTAGAACAAGTTGACAAGTACGTATACCTAGGTAGTCTATTCACTAACGACGGAAAAATAGATGGTGAGTTAGATAGGCGCATAAATAAGGGTAAGCAGGTTATCAGTAGAGCAGGGTCCATCCTCGCAAATAAAAACATATCAAAAAAGCTAAAATGGCCATACATAACTCTATCTTCGTACCGACTGTACTATACGGTAGCGACACATGGACCTGTCAAGAAAAGGACAGGAGTAAAATCAACGCGATCGCTAGAGAGATTGATCAGCCACCTGGGTCGAAGCAGTGCTGCGGAATGAACGTGTCATTGAAATAAATAACACGGGAATTTCAGATCAATCTAAAACATCTATACCTAACACCTATATACCTATTTACCTTATACCCAGATACCGACCTACCTTATACCTGTATACCTATTTACGATTTTCCAACCGAGCAAGTCACGCCTGCCCCGAAAGGGAAATGGCTTAATGGTATAATAATACTAATAATAGATACCGAAAATTAATTTTGTTGTGAAATAAAGAGCTATATATCACTTTTAGATATTTTCTTGTAATCATAAATCAATAAAAATGATTTTACTATCGACATTCTGCATAAATTATTGATATAAAATATTGAAAATACGTTATTCTTAACGCATATCAGACATTTCATGGTCAAATAGTCGAAAAAGTTGCCGTAACTCTAAGAAAATAGCGTAAAAGTCGATTTTTTTCGATATTTTGAAATTTCACGGTCACTCAGTTAGGATAAAAAATATTCTCATTTTTTTTCTATGTAAGTACAAATCCGCTTGCTTTAAACTATTCTTTCTGATAATTGATAGACCGAAAATTAATTTTATTGTCAAATAAAGAGCAATATATCATTTTAAAATATTTTCTTGTAATTCAAATTGAATGAAAATTATTTGAATGTCAACATTCCTTATATATTATTGTTGCAACATATTGCAAATACATTCTGATTAACGTATATCACAAATATGATCAAATAGTCGAGAAATTTACCATGAATCTAAGAAAATAGCGAAAAAGTCGACTTTTTTCGATTTTGTGAAACTTCAAAGTCAATTAGGAAGGGTAAAAAATATGTTGATGAAATTATCGCTATACAGGTATAAATCGAATTGCTTTGAACTATTTTAATTAATTTAAATCTAAAAAAAAAAATTGTTTGCTGTTCAAATTTGAAGAAGTGCGTCGTTTTTTGTGATGTTTAGCTATATCTACGATGCGGAGACAGGAGGATTTTTTTATGAAACTTTAGGGGAGTGTCTGTGACTCCAAAAAGAAAGTTTTCATTGCTACTAGAACTTCGAGCAAACAACTTTATTTTTTTCGATACGTGCATGTAGTCCATTTCTAATATAATGTCAACGAATAAGAGGTTATATCACAGCTATCACTATTTTTATTCGAAATGACTTATTCTTTTTGCAGGATATGTTTTGAAGGTAATTTTTCCACTACATAAAATACCACAGAAGCGAACCATTATATTTCCCCATCTTTAGATGTGTTTATATTCATAAAAAGCTGCGATCGCCTTTACCCTCTGGAGGGGGGGGGGGCGCAAAGCCGTCGATATACAGCTCTTTAGAAATAATTAAATTATCGAATAAATGTTTTTTTAATGTAATTAATACTTACAGAAATATGATATACAATAATATGGGATTCGAAATGAAAAAATGGATCAATTCCACATCTTAACCTTATAAAAAATCATTAACCCATGGAAGCGTATCAGGTGCAAGGGAGCAGCATTCGTTTATCGTCATGCCAGCAGAGAGCATTCTTATCTTAGCTGATAGAGTGAACTTCATGTTTTCGGGTTAAAATTAGATGCTAAGTTTTAATCAGATTTTGGAAAGATATAAGAGTCAGCTTATAATCGTCGAATGTTATTGTTTTAAATGTTCATTCTTTGACACCCTTAACTTTCTTTTTTCATTTTCTTCACCCAAAACTTTATATGCATATAATTTCGATCTGAAGCCCACAAATTCACCCTAATAGCACGGAACGTTCTATAGGATATATTAAAAAAATTTAATTTCAAAGCTTTTTAGGGTTTCAATCATGTTCGAAACTATGAATGTTGCCGACGCTTCGTGAACATTGCAGTTCACTTCTTCAGGGATGACCTGAAACTGAAGTTTCAGGACATGTTGTTCTTATATATGTATTGTCTACGATACCTGTGATTGGCCAGAGCGCCCCATGGTGGGGTCTGGTCGAACTTTATTGGCCAATCAAGTATTTTTTGAAAAACCCGGGAGGACGGAAAGCCAAATTGGATTGGTATTATATCCACTGTCCCTATTGTTGCTATCAGGGTTGTTTTAAGATTTTGATTGCTTCTCTATGTTTCATTGGAAAAATATCGTGCGTTTTTAAGATGATGGTGGTTTTGAGGTCCATCAAGCTAGCACCTCCACAATCGAAATTCCCAAATTTTCTGGTATCAGAATTTTTGACTTTTTTGGGGCTTCTTTTGGGCTGTATCGCCGATTTTCGGGCTCAACTACTTTTTTTGAAAATTCAAATTTTGTGTGGAGGTGCTGGCTTGAATCAAGCCTGCACCTCCACTACATAAAAATTTGAAAAAATTAAAAATCAAAGACGACAGTATTTTAGGCTTATGTTGGGCTCTCAAATTCACAGAAAAAAAATTCAAAAAACAACCCCCTATGAGCAAAAAAACCACCCCCTTGTTGAAAAATAAATCTGAAAAAAGTGTGTCATGATTTTTGTCTTATATTGGGCTCTCGAATGCACCCAATAAAATTTTCAAAAACCACCCCCAAGTACACAAAACATCCCCGAAATCAAAAATCAAACATGGAAAAAACGAAAAAAAAGCTGTCTTGAGCTTTTGAGAAGCCCAGAAATCAGAGACTATATTCACACTGCGAAATTCTAACGAAGATCATTTTTTGCAAGTCATATCTGCGTGGAGTCAAGGGGGTAGATTTTTAACGTGAAGGGTTGGAGACCAAAAATCGGTGTTGGTATTTTTGAGGAGCCCAAAAATCAGAGACTCTATTCACACTGTGAAATTCTAAAAAAGATCATTTTTTGAGAAAGTCATATCTGCTTGGTTCCAAGGGGTTGATTTTCACGCTAAGGGTTGGAGCCCAAAAATCAGTGTTGGTATTTTTGAGGAGCCCAAAAATCATAGACTCTATTCACACTGTGACATTCTAAAAAAGACAATTTTTTAGAAAGTCATATCTGCTGGCTGTAAAGGGGGTTGATTTTCACGTTCAGGGTGGGAGCCCAAAAATCGGTGTTGGTATTTTTGAAGAGCCCAAAAATCAGACACTCTATTCACACTGTGAAATTCTAAAAAAGATCATTTTTTGGGAAAGTCATATCTGCTTGGTTCCAAGGGGGTTGATTTTCACGCTAAGGGTTGGAGCCCAAAAATCAGTGTTGGTATTTTTGAGGAGCCCAAAAGTCATAGACTCTATTCACACTGTGAAATTCTAAAAAAGATCATTTTTTGAGAAAGTCATATCTGCTGGGTGTCAAGGGGGTTGATTTTCACGCTAAAGGGTTGGAGCCCTAAAATCAGTGTTGGTATTTTTGAGGAGCCCAAAAATCAGAGATTCTATTCACACTCTGAAATTTTAAAAAGATCATTTTTTGAGAAAGTCATATCTGCTGGGTGCCAAGGGGGTTCATTTTGAGGTTAAGGGTTGGATCCCAGAAATCCGTGTTGGTATTTTTGAGGAGCCCAAAAATCAGAGATTCTGTTCACACTGTGAAATTCTAAATAAGATCATTTTTTGAGAAAGTCATATCTGCTGGGTGTCAAGGAGGTTGATTTTCACGCTAAGAGTTGGAGCCCAAAAATCATTGTTAGTATTTTTGAGGAGCCCAAAAATCAGAGATTCTATTCACACTGTGAAATTCTAAATAAGATCATTTTTTGAGAAAGTCATATCTGCTGGGTGTCAGGGGGGTTGATTTTCACGCTAAAGGGTTGGAGCCCTAAAATCAGTGATGGTATTTTTGAGGAGCCCAAAAATCAGAGATTCTATTCAAACTCTGAAATTTTAAAAAGATCTTTTTTTGAGAAAGTCATATCTGCCGGGTGCCAAGGGGGTTCATTTTGAGGTTAAGGGTTGGATCCCAGAAATCAGTGTTGGTATTTTTGAGGAGCCCAAAAATCAGAGATTCTGTTCACACTGTGAAATTCTAAATAAGATCATTTTTTGAGAAAGTCATATCTGCTGGGTGTCAAGGGGGTT
>CAKNXH010060188.1:80008-100860 GCA_932178445.1 Andricus quercusramuli
TTTTGAGAAAGTCATATCTGCTGGGTGCCAAGGGGGTTGATTTTCACGCTAAGGGTTGGAACCCTAAAATCAGTGTTGGTATTTTTGAGGAGCCCAAAAATCATAGACTCTATTCACACTGTGACATTCTAAACTAGCTGTGAATTCGATCTCGAGTGTTTCCACTTTGCTTGTATTTATAATTATATGGTGCTCATTTCACGAGCACTTTGTTTCCCGTTAGCAAATGTATTTGCTTCCTCATAGAGGAAGCATTAGTTATTTTTTTCAATAATAGACAAACCAAAGTCTTCATTTAGCTCAGTTTAAAAATAGAAATTTACCAAAAATGAAAAATTACAAAATGATACAAAAAATATTTTAAATTGAAAGGCAAATCAGACAAATTAAATCTTGCGTTCGAAATAATAATTTTTTGAGCTGGAAATGGGAAAGGAAAAGTTCTGTCGCATTATGTCGATGAAAAAAGTTTTTCTGTTTGAAACTGATGATTCAGATATTATAAATGAGCAGAACTTCCCTAATCTTCAATTAAATGTATTAATATTATAGGTCAATCGATTCGTCTCGAATCAACACATCTTTTCTGTTCTTGCATCAACTTTGAATTATGTTAATGAAAAAAGTTTTACTATAAAAAAACGATTTTCAAAATATATAAATAACCATAACTTCCCTACTTTTGGATAAAATGCGTTATTCTTATAGGTCAATCGATTCGTTTCGAACCAAGGAATCTTTTATATTCTTGCATCAACTCTGAATTGTGCTAGTGAAAAAAAGTTTTACTATAAAAAACCGATTTTCAAAATATATAAATTACCATAACTTCCGTACTCTTCAATAAAATGTATTAATATTATAGGTCAATCGATTCGTCCCGAACCAAGGAATCTTTTATATTGTTGCATCAACTTTGAATTATGCGAATGAAAAAAGTTTTACTATAAAAAACCGATTTTTAAAATATTATTGTGTGCTAGAAAAAAATGCAATAAATATTTTTAGAAATTCTTTGGTCAGTTTCAAGATATTAGTGAGGAAAATAAGCTGTGCAAATTTCATCAATTTATCTGCAACCGTTTTCTAGTTATTGTGTTCACAAAAAAGCGTGACATCCACACATCCACACATTCACACACACATCCACTCATCCACACATCCACACACACACATCCGGACAATTGCTTAGAACATTGTATTAGACATTTTTAAATTAGGGAGGGTTTAATTAAATGAATTGAAAAATTTTGAAAAATGTCACCGCTTCCTCTATGAGGAAGCAAAAAGATAATTTGTTGAGAAAGTCATATCTGCTGGGTGTCAAGGGGTTTGATTTTCACGTTAAGTGTTGGAGCCCAAAAATCGGTGTTGGTATTTTTGAAGAGCCCAAAAATCAGAGACTCTATTCACACTGTGAAATTCTAAAAAACATCATTTTTTGAGAAAGTCGTAGCTGCTGGGTTCCAAGGGGGTTGATTTTCACGTTAAGGGTTGGAGCCCAAAAATCAGTGTTTGTATTTTTGAAGAGACCAAAAATCAGGGACTCTATCTATTTTGATCTATCTTGTTTAGATAAGATTTGCCATTCTGATTTAATCCTAAGATTCTAGGGCTCATCTTATTTCTTGAAAGATTTACTTCGAAATTCTCTGATTCGTTCTCATTTGAAAAGTTTTATGAAAGAAAAATTTTGTTCATAAAAATAACATTCATACAGTCCCTAAATAAAATTTTGCAAAGAAAAAAGGGCCAAAGATTAGTAGAGAATTCCACAAGGCATTTTGAGCCCTACAACATTAATCTCATATAAGAATTTCATCTGTCACCTGAAGGGAATCCAGAAATTGCAATGAAATATATTTTTCCTGAGATTAGTGAAAATGATGAAAAGAAGTTGGATTTTAATAAGTATAAATCCAGTACTATTTTTACTTCTCAAAATTAAATGATATCGTTATTTATTACAATGATATGTAACAGTTTTTTTTTTAATTGGAGCTCGTTCAGAAAAATTTCTGAAGATACTGCGATATGTCTCACAGACATGAAATCCTAAATTATGTAAAAATGAGCCTTAAATGATTGATGACCGATTTTTGGGCTCCAAACCTTAGCGTGAAAATCAACCCCCCTGGCACCCAGCAGATATGACTTTCTCAAAAACTGACGTTTTTTGGAATTTCACAGTGTGAATAGAGCCTCTGATTTTTGGGCTCTTCAAAAATACCAACACCGATTTTGGGCTCCAACCCTTAACCTCAAAATGAACCCCCTTGGATCCAAGCAGATATGACTTTCTCAAAAAATGATCTTTTTTAGAATTTCACAGTGTGAGTAGTCTCTGATTTTTGGGCTCTTCAAAAATACCAACACCGATTTTTGGGCTCCAACCCTCAACCTCAAAATGAACCCCCTTGGCACCCAGCAGATATGACTTTCTCAAAAAATGATGTTTTTTAGAATTTCACAGTGTAAATAGAGGCTATGATTTTTGAGCTCCTCAAAAATACCAACACTGATTTTTGGGCTCCAACCTTTAGCGTGAAAATCAACCCTCTTGGCACCCAGCAGATATGACTTTCTCAAAAAATGATCTTTTTTAGAATTTCACAGTGTGAATAGAGTCTCTGATTTTTGGGCTCCTCAAAAATACCAACACTGATTTTTGGGCTCCAACCCTTAGCGTGAAAATCAACCCCCTTGGAACCAAGCAGATATGACTTTCTCAAAAAATGATCTTTTTTAGAATTTCACACTGTGAATAGAGTCTCTGATTTTTGGGCTCCTCAAAAATAGCAACAACGATTTTTGGGCTCCAACTCTTAACCCCAAAATGAACCCCCTTGTCACCCAGCAGATATGACTTTCTCAAAAAATGACCTTTTGCTTCCTCATAGAGGAAGCTTTGTAATGGTGACATTTTTCAAAATTTTTGAATTCATTTAATTGAACCCTCCCTAATTTAAAAATTTCTAATACAATGTTCTAAGCAATTGTCCGGATGTGTGTGTATGGGGATGTGTGGATGTGTGTGTGGATGTGTGGATGGCACGCTTTTTTGTGAACACGATAACTGGAAAACGGTTGCAGATAAATTGATGAAATTTGCACAGCTTATTTTGCTCACTAATATCTTGAAACTGACCAAAGAATTTCTAAAAATATTTATTGCATTTTTTTCTAGCACACAATAATATTTTAAAAATCGGTTTTTTATAGTAAAACTTTTTTTCACTAGCATAATTCAGAGTTGATGCAAGAATATAAAAGATTCCTTGATTCGAAACGAATCGATTGACCTATAATAATAATGCATTTTATCAAAGAGTAGGAAAGTTATGGTAATTTATATATTTTGAAAATCGGTTTTACTATAGTAAAACTTTTTTCACTAGCATAATTCAGAGTTGATGCAAGAATATAAAAGATTCCTTGGTTCGGGACGAATCGATTGACCTATAATATTAATACATTTTATTGAAGAGTAGGGAAGTTATGGTAATTTATACATTTTGAAAATCGGTTTTACTATAATAAATTCAAATTTAGAATTTAAAATTTAAAGCTTTTTCGGGTTTCAATCGTGTGCGAAACTATGAATGTTGCCGACGTTTCGTGAACATTGCAGTTCACTTCTTCAGGGCTGACCTGAAACTGAAGTTTCAGGTTATGTTGTTCTTATATATTTCATTTAAAACATTTCAAACATTTCACACAATCAGCAGTAGCTGAGCATCATATCGAAACAGCACATAGTATTTTATTTGACAAAAAAACCGTCATTGCCTAAACCTACAATAAATTTCCAAGAAAACATAGAGAAGCAATCGAAATCTTGAAACACCCTAATAACATCAATAGGGACAATGGATATAATACCAATCCGATTTGGCTTTCCGTCCTCCCGGGTTTTTTAAAAAAGACTTGATTGGCCAATCAAGTTCAAGCAGTCCCCACTATGGGGCACTCTGGCCAATCACAGGCATCGTAGAGAATACATATATAAGAACAACATAACCTGAAACTTCAGTATCAGGTCAGCCCTGAAGAAGTGAACTGCAATGTTCACCAAACGTCGGCAACATTCATAGTTTCGCATACGATTTAAACCCGGAAAATCTTTAAGTTTTCAATTCTAAATTTGAATTTATTATAATGAATCATCGTGAAAGTATCAAATCGGTTTTACTATAGTAAAACTTTTTTCACTAGCATAATTCTGAGTTGATGCACGAATATAAAAGATTCCTTGGTTCGAGACAAATCGATTGACCTATAATATTAATACATTTTATTGAAGAGTAGGGAAGTTATGGTAATTTATATATTTTGAAAATCGGTTTTTTATAGTAAAACTTTTTTCATTAGCATAATTCAGAGTTGATGCAACAATATAAAAGATTCCTTGCTTCGAAATGAATCGATTGACCTATAAGAATAACGCATTTTATCCAAAAGTAGGGAAGTTATGGTTATTTATATATATTGAAAATCGTTTTTTTATAGTAAAACTTTTTTCATTAACATAATTCAAAGTTGATGCAAGAACAGAAAAGATGTGTTGATTCGATACGAATCGATTGACCTATAATATTTATACATTTAATTGAAGAGTATGGAAATTGTGAAATTGCATAATATTTGAAAACACGGTTTTTTATAGCAAAACTTTTTTCAGTAACATAATTCAAAATTGATGCAAGAACGGAAAAAATCTCTTGATTCGAGGCAAATCGATTGATCTATAATAATAATAATACACTTTATTGAATATTAGGGAAGTTCTGCTCATTCATAATATCTGAATCATCAGTTTCAAACAGAACAACTTTTTTCATCGACATAATTTAAAGTTGATGCATGAATAGAAAAGACTTTTTGATCATAAATTTTCAAATAGAGTAATATTATGACAATTTTTGTGAAGAAATCATAAAGCTGGGAAAGGGATAGGGTGCGACAGAACTTTTCCTTTCCCTTTTCCAGCTCAAAAAATTATTATTTCGAACGCAAGATTTGATTTGTCTGCTTTCTCTTTGTATTTAAAACATTTTTTGTATTATTTTGTGATTTTTCATTTATAGTGAATTTATATTTTTAAACTGAGCAAAACGAAGACTTTGGTTTCTCTATTATTGAAAAAAATAACACTCGAGATCGAATTCACAGCTAGTTTTAGAATTTCACAGTGTGAATAGAGTCTCTGATTTTTGGGCTCCTCAAAAATACCAACACCGATTTTTGGGCTCCAACCCTCAACCTCAAAATAAACCCCCTTGGCACCCAGCAGATATGACTTTCTCAAAAAATGATGTTTTTTAGAATTTCACAGTGTGAATAGAGTCTCTGAATTTTGGGCTCCTCAAAAATACCAACACCGATTTTTGGACTCCAACCCTTAGCGTGAAAATCAACCCCCTTGGAACCAAGCAGATATGACTTTCTCAAAAAATGATCTTGTTTAGAATTTCACAGTGTGAATAAAGTCTCTGATTTCTGGGCTCCTCAAAAATACCAACACTAGTTTTTGAGCTTCAACCCTTAGCGTGAAAATCAACCCCTTTGGAACCAAGCAGATATGACTTTCTCAAAAAAAGATCTTTTTTAGAATGTCACAGTGTGAATAGAGTCTCTGATTTTTGGGCTCCTCAAAAATACCAACACCGATTTTTGGTCTCCAACCCTTCAAGTTCAAAATCAACCCCCTTGACTCCACGCAGATATGACTTTCAAAAAATTATCTTCGTTAGAATTTCGCAGTGTGAATATAGTCTCTGATTTTTGGGCTTCTCAAAAGCTCAACACAGCTTTTTTTTCGTTTTTTCCATGTTTGATTTTTGATTTCGGGGATGTTTTGTGTACTTGGGGGTGGTTTTTGAAAATTTTGTTCGGTGCATTCGAGAGCCCAATATAAGACAAAAATCATGACACACATTATTTTTTTTCAGATTTAATTTTTGACAAGGGGGTGTTTTTTGCTCATAGAGGGTGGTTTTTTGAATTTTTTTTCTGTGAGTTTGAGAGCCCGAAATTGTGGTGCACTTTGTTTCTTTCTAGTTTGTTTTTTCATATAGGGGGTAGTTTTATTTCCACTAGAGGTTGTATTTGGAAATTAGTTTTTAGCGCGTTCAAGAGCCCAAAAAGAGCCCAAAATTCTGTCGTCTTTGATTTTCAATTTTTTCAAATTTTTATGTCGTGGAGGTGCTGGCTTGATTCAAGCCAGCACCTCCACACAAAATTTGAATTTTCAAAAAAAGTAGTGAAGCCCAAAAATCGGCAATACAGCCCAAAAAAAGCCCAAAATTCTGATACCAACAAATTTTGGAATTTCGATTGTGGAGGTGCTAGCTTGATGGACCTGTTGTTCTGTCAAATAAGATGCTATGTCCTGTTTCGATATGATGCTCAGCTACCGCTGATTGCGTGAAATCTTTTTGCCTGACTTTGCTCTCATGTTCCTTTACACGTTAGCTTACCGCTCTCCCGGTTTCTCCAAAAGAAACTTTGCCACAAGAACAATTGATTTTATATACTCCCGGATCACTGAAAGGTTTCTTTTTATCTTTAGGGTTGTTTAGAAGTTGTCCTATTTTTGCAGGTGGTTTAAATATTGTTTGGATGTTGTGTTTGTTAAGAATTCTTCCTATTTATTCTGTGATACCTTGAATGTACAGTAGGATGGTGGTCGCTTTTCTCCCTCTTTCTTCAGTAGGTTATCTTGACTTTTTTCAGTGTATTTCCTTATTGCTTCATTAATTTGTTTGTTTGTGTAATCGTTTTTTATTAGGATTTTTTTAACAATTTGTAGTTCCTCTTGTAAGTTATATTTATCTGTAAGGGAGACTGCTCTGTATACAAGGGAGTGGATGAACGATTGCTTTTGAAATGGGTGGTGGTGAGAGGAGGCATGTAGGTATCTGTTTGTATGGGTAGGTTTTCTTTGAACATCATGTCCTAATGTGTTATCAGATTACTACTTAGTAATAGTTTACATTACATTATATTGCATTACTAGTTAGTACTAGTTTACAAAAGATCTGACAACACATTGGGACATGAACTTTACAGAAAACCTACCCATACAAACAGATACCTACAAGCCTCCTTCCACCACCACCCGTCTCAAAAGCAATCGGTCATCAACTCCCTTGTATACAGAGCTGTCTCCATAACAGATAAAGATAACTTACAAAAGGAACAACAAAATGTTAAACAAATCCTAACACAAAAAGATTATACAAGCAAATTAATAATGCAATAAGAAAATACACTCAAAAAAACAACTCAATACAACCTACTAAAGAAAGAGAGAGAAAAACGACCTCCATCCTACCGTACATTCAAGGTATCACAGAACAAATAGGAAGAATTCTTAACAAACACAACATCCAAAACATATTTAAACCACTTGCGAAAGTAGGACAACTTCTAAACAACCCCAATGATAAAAAAGCACCCCTCAGTGATCGGGGAGTATATAAAATCCCTTGTTCTTGTGGCAAAGTCTATATTGGGTAAACCGAGAGGGCTGTGAGCCAATGTGTAAAGGAACATGAGAGTAAATTCAGGCTGTAAAAACCAGACTTTGCCGAAGAAGATGTGTTTTTCACACCTGGGGCATCGGTTCGATCTGGTGTCCTCGAAACCCACTCCAGACACCTTAAAGTACTGCAAGAATCAGACTCCCCGGAAGAAGTTGTGCATTTTACACCTAGGGCATTGATTGGATCTCGGATCTTCGAGCAACTTACTCCAGGGACCCTAAGTTACTGTAAATGCGAGACTTTCTCGGAGAAGACGTGTTTCTCACGCCTTGGACATTGGTTGAATCTCGTGGTCTCGAGGAACCCGCTCCAGGAACCCTAAAATACTGTAAAAACCAGACTTTACTCAGGAAGATGTGTTTTTTATACCTGGAGCATCGCCTGGGACTCGTATCCTCTAGGAACTCACTCGAAGCACTATAAGGTACTGTAAAAAGAATACTTCCCAGGAAAATATGTGTTTTGTACACCTAGGGCACTGGATGGATCTTGTGTCTTCGAGGAACTTATTCCATGGACCCTATAGTACTGTAAAACCCAAACTACCGAGACAAGATGTATTTTTTACGCCTCTGGCATTCATTCAATCTCGTCTCCTCGAGAAATCCACACCAGGAACCCGAAAATACTGTACAAACCAGACTACCCCAAAGCAAATGTGTTTTTTACACCTGGAGCATTGGCTGGAACTCGTGTCCTCGAGGAACCCACTTTAAGTACCCTAAAGTGCTGTGAAATCCCGACTTCCCAGGAGAAGATGGGGTTTTCACACTTAGGGCATTGTCTGCATCTCGTGTCTTCGAAGAAGTTACTACATGGACCATAAAGTACTATAAAATCCAAACTTCCCCGTAGAAGATGTGTTTTTACACCTGGGGCATTGGTTCAATCTCGTATTCTCAAGAAACCCGCTCCAAGTACCCTAAAGTACTGCGAAAATTAGACTCTCCCGAAGGAGATTCGTTTTTCTTCACGTGAGGCATTGATTCAATCTCGTGTCTTCGAGGAACTTGGTCCAGGGACCCTAAACTACTGTAAAAGCCAGACTTCCCCGGAGAAGATATGTTTTTTACGCCTGGGGCATCAGTTCAATCTCGTGTCCTCAAGTAACCCACTATAGGCACCCTAATGTACTATCAAAGCCAGACTTTCCTGAATAAGATGCGTTTTTCACACCTGGGGCATTGGTTTAATCTCTTGTCGTTGAGGAACCCATGGCAGGAACCCTAAAATACTGTAAAAACCTGACTTCACCGAAGAAGATGTGTTTTTTACGCCTGGAGAATTGGCTGGAACTCGTGTCCTCTAACAACCCACTCTAGCAACCTAAAGTGATATAAAAGCCAAACTTCCCCGGAGAAGATGTTTTTTTCACACCAGGGGCATTCATTCAATCTTGTGTCTGCGAGGAACTTACTCCAGGGACCCTAAAATGCTGTAAAATCCAGACTTCTCAAGAGAGTTGTTTTCTACACCTGGAGCTTTGGCTGGAACTCGTGTCCACGAGGAACCCACTCTGAGCACCCTAAAGTTCTGTAAAATCCAACATTCTCAGGAGAGTTGTTTTCTACACCTGGAGCTTTGGCTGGAACTCGTGTCCACAAGGAACCCACTTTGAGCACCCTATAGTGCTGTAAAATCCAGACTTCTCAAGAGAGTTGTTTTCTACACCTGGAGCTTTGGCTGGAACTCGTGTCCACGAGGAACCCACACTAAGTACCCTAAAGTGCTGTAAAATCCAGACTTCCCAGGAGAAGATGTGTTTTTCACACCAGGGGCATTCATTTAATCTCGCTTCTTCGACGAACTAACTTCGGGCACCCTAAATTACTGCAAAAATCAGACTTCCCCGGAGAAGATGTGTTTCTTACACCTGGGGCAATGGTGCAATCTCGGGTCCTCGAGGAACCCACAGTAGGTGCAAGGTTTTGATGTTGGTAGCATAATTTTCTTGAAGATGTTCTTCGCATACCTGGTGCAAGGGTGTGATGTCCGGAATTGGATTTCCGACAGCGCAGTTCATCACCGGAAGTCAATCTTAGTCAAAAATTAGATTGTAGAAATGTTTGTAGAATTCCCGTATGAAATTTCCACATGGAATTTCCGTAGAACACTTTACGTAGAATTTTTTTCACGTGGGGCATGAAAAGAGCTCACTTTATCGACATGGAATTACGTATAATAGAGACATGTGACGAGATGAGTTCTGGCATTGCCATTTTAGGTACAGAATGAACCATATACTTTGAAAAAATGAGGCACCGGGGCACTTTTGAAATTGGAACTTCGAAGAACCGTATTTCGAGGAAAACTTATTTGAAGTTGGCGGTTGTCATAAGTTCACATGTTACATTTTTCTCTTAGAATGTAAAATTTACCCACATCTAGTCACGTCCCGAGAATAAGTATAATGCCATCAGATATAGAGAATATTTTGCTTTATAATTTCCCATCGAAAACGTGAAGTTAATTTTTTTTCATCCTTATTTACCAACGGCGATACCACGCTGAAAACACCAGTTCCCGTTAGATCACTGAAGTTAAGCAGTGTTGGGCGCGGTTAGTACTTGGATGGGTGACCGTTCGGGGAATACTGCGTGTTGTTGACCCGTCGTGGGTGTGGTGGACCCACACTGGTAGTATTTATCCACCTAGAAACACTACCCGAATCGGGTAGTGAGGCAATGAACTTTCGAGTTCGAAATGCTAATCAATTTTTTTTTTTTTTTTTTTTTTTTTTATTTACCAAAATGCGAGTATCTCCTAAATTGCGATCGACAATGTGGACTCTTCTTGCTTGCGAAACGTCACATATTTTTTAACCTTGATCGTACTCAGCTTTTTCTCCCATGGTCCGTATATTATTTTTTTCATAGTGAAATATGTCCTTTTTTGTATGTGTCACATGATTTTAAAAATAATGTTATCTCGTTGGGACTTTGGAACTGATCCTTCAAGTACATGAAGCCTTACTGAAGTAATGCGTAATTATTGGTTCAAAATATTACCGATAATCGACGCGTCTAAAGTAGTATGAAATATAATGGAAAAGACCTTTCCGACAATGATGTGGTTTACGACCTTACGCAGCTAGGCGGATGATATGTATGTGACTTTCTTGAATGCCAAAGAACATTTTCATGGATTTCTTGTTTTTATAAATCTAAAACTCATAACAGTATATCACTGAAACTTTGAATAATGTATTACCCTCCTCGACGGAGTGAATGCTCATGTCACATCAACATAGTTGTTAGCGGCAAAAATCAGCGAACCATATATTTGCTATGAAATCAATATCACGTTCACCAGAAGCATATTTACGACAATTTAACTGTCACATTCCCTGCCGGAACAACTGATTGATTAAGTCAATATGAAATCAACGGATAGCGTTGCGCTGTTAAATTCTTGATTGAAAATACTTTCGATGAGGCAATACGATTATATAGAACCAATACTATCAAAAAAAGATAACAACCATATTTATGTACACGGAGAAAAATGCAGATTAAAGATATATGTTTGAGCACCGGATATAAACTAGTGACCGAGGAAGTGAGACTGAATGTTGGAAGTTTAGCAATTCATTTCCACGACGAAACGTACTAAATGCTTAGTTCCAAATATAAAATGTATAGGACTCTTCCCGAAAAAATCAACGTGGAAGTGAATTGTTAGCCTTCCAGTACTCAGTGCAAGATTTGAGATTAACCCTTGCAGTAAAATGATATTGTAGGATATGAAGATATTATGTCCTGGATTATCCAGTGGATACGTCAGGGATATATCATTGCAATATTCATAGAATGTTCTAGATATCGAAAAAGTTGATGCACCTGGGCACCTGGGGTATCCGTAGGATTTCCTGAAATGTCTGTTGGACATGTTCATCATCACGTTTATTTTAGCGTGAGCTTTTGAGGTTGAAGGTGTTTGATCATTTCAACATGAATGATCATGCAAGTGATGCACTGAGAAAGCCAACTAGGTATAAAAATACAATTTTACAGGAGAAACAAAAACCGTTTTCTGTAGTAGGATTCAAATCAGAAAATTCTGGAAAAATTATAGCTGCTACTGGCCTTTAAGAGCTATACTTTCAAGATTTGCAAATATAAAAAAAAAACGTTTTAAAAGTAGAGCAGACGAACTTAAAAATGGGCTGTACTTAGTTGTCATTCTCAATTATTATAAAATACATTCTTCCATGATTTAAAACACTATAAATGCTCAAAAGGGTTTAAAGAAGATCTTTTATTATAGAAAAATCACACGTGGCAGAAAAGGTAAGTTTTATCCCTCGCATGAATTCTGAGTTTAATACAGGAAAAACGAAATGGGCTTTACCTAGTTGTCATTCTCAATTATTTCTAAATGATTCATTTTCTTTAAATAAAAGGGATTCAAAATATGTGGTAGAAGGGCAAAACCGCTTAACAACATCTGTCATGATTTCTAAAAGAAATTAGATTCTATATTTAAATATGCTGCTCCAATTTCAAGAAAATCAAGAGATCATGGTAAAATTAAATATTTTTCCAGAATATTCGCCTCTATATGTGGCATTATTTCTTAACTGTCCCAACTTTAAAAGTCATGTTCTTCAATTGTCTTCAAATGTTGGGAATTGGTTTGTCTACCCAACAGTGCTCACTCTACAAATTGATAGACCAGGATTAGCACCCCTTCCCCAGTGGGGGGGGGGGGGGGGGGGTTGAATTTCCCACTTCAAACGCCGGCACGGGTAGTTTCAAAAGCCTGTAACTCGATTTCTAGTTCTGCGATTTTATTATTTGATAAGGGTTTAAGAAATTACTTTTTACACCCTTTCATTATATTCAATTACTAATTTGCAGTGTCGGCTGTAAAGGGAATCCTCGCGCTCGCAATCGGACGTCTCGCTCCAGCATACCGCAGAACAGTTTTGAAGTATACCATTTACTTTTATTATTTAGATATATTTAGAAATATTTGAAATGATCAAAAAAGCTATTAAAAATGTTAACTTGTAATTCAAGGGACGGATCGAAGAACGGGACGTGCGCTCGATCGCCCCTGACTGTTATGCAATGTCCCGGCAATTCCGCTTGTCCCGTTCGCCCGTGTTTACATTAAAAAAAAGGGTAAAAATCATTTATTCTCAGAGAACTTTCAGTGAGAAAGTTGTTCCGTAGGGATTAAGGAATGAATCTGCGCAAGCAGCATATTATTTCGTTTTGTATATCACAAAATATCTTTGAGGTGTGTAAAATTTTTAACATTTTTCATACACAACCTATATGCAGTAACGGCAACTGTTTCCTCAGCGCGTTTCATTTCGTTTTACTAAGCTCGTGATATCTTGTGATATACAAAACGAAATAATATGTTGCTTGCGCAGATTTATTCGTTAATCCCTACAGAACAACTTTGTCCGGAGATTGCACAACGTTCGGGGCGATCGCGATCGAGCGCACGTCCCATTCTTCGATCCGTCCTTCAATTTTAAACTTCTTAAACCTTGTTATTAACAAATGAGAAGCAGAAAGTAGTAACTTCAAAATTAACAGTAGTTTTCTTCAAATCAGTTATTCCTTACTTTAATAGCTGCATAATCCTCATTATAATTATTTCTCCGGCAGTAATTATTAATTGTTTATACACATTTATCTAATAAACGATTTCAAATAAATTCATAACTATACGGAGAAACTCTTGGTTGTAAAATCTGATATTATAATATAGCGCCACTATTTCAAGGATTACTATTGTGAATATTTAACTATGAAGTTACTAAGTTTATTGGAACATAATGATAAGTTATTGAATAATTGTACTTATACCAAAAGAAATTTTCTATAATGCCCAATGTTTACTATAAAAATTCGGTAAACGTATCAAAGGCTTGAGAGACCTTTCGAGAGATAACAAGCCTTTGATACGTTTATCGAATTTTCATAGTGAACATTGGAAATTATTGTAATTTAATTTTCTGTTAATTGGAAATTAAAATAATTATTGAAGCGCAAAAAAGATTTAGAAATATTGAAGATTGACACTTAAACCGAAAATTATAAGTTAAATTTTCATAAAAAAATTAAAAAATGAAAAATAATGGAAATAACAGTACGATAAGAAACTTCAGTCTCATATATACATGCATTACTAATATAAGGCATATGATAGAAATGTTTTTCGTAGTATCCTATGAAATTATACCCTGATGAGGAGATCTGAAGTGATCTCGAAACATGTTGGTCCAAAAAGTAGTATAAAAAAGACGGAGAAAGAGAAAGGCAATGAGAGTGAGGATGGCTTGGTTGTCTCTTTTACAATTCTCTCCCTCTGTTTTCATCTTCTTATATACGTGTCTCTAACGAGTCGATTAAAACGTTGTTTGGAAACATATTTTGAGGCCCTTCTATGCAATTCTTTTTGCATATATTGAACTTTTCGAATATGTTTTTTCAAAATAACTGATTTTTGGATTCATAATGTTTCTGAGCCTTTTCGTTCAAAAATAGAATTTTGTACACAGATTGACTTGATAATATTGTGTTTCTAAATTACTTCCTACGAAAAATTAGTTTAATTAAAAAAAAAACAACTAAAATGTAAAGTCTTAAAATACCTTTAAAATAAGTCAAAAACTTCGGGGAAAGCTCACTATTTTGGAACTTGTTGACATTTAAAAAAAAATTAAAATGTGTTTACTGTATTGAATAGAAATTTCACAGAAGAAACAAAGAGTGAATCTAACGCTGATTTCAGGGTACCATTTCCCTGCAACAAAAATTATTCTTGGTAGTGTGAATGGTACCATCACACAAGGTATCTATTCCCTTGGACTTTGGGTTCGAAACGTCACCTACTGTGAATTGTTTTTACAGTTTTGCGGCAAAAACAAAAGGCGATAGTTTCGTACCCCAACTCCGAGCGATATGGAACCCCATCTTAAAATCAGGTGCAACCAAATTTATCCCATAGTTTTTACTGTGTTATTGAAGGACTTCAATGTCAGAATTATTGAACTATATATTATTTTAATTGTTTCTTTGAAGAAAAATGGTTAAGCTACAAAGCACGAAATGCGTATCATCATTCGAGAAGCATAATTAGGGCAAAGGAACCAAACGCGGATCAGGGTCCAAATGCGGGTCAATCTTGTTTTTTTAACGTAATTTGAGATAGTGATTCAAAAAGTTTTGTGAAGTGCTTAGCCCAATTATAATTGACAACCTAAAACTAAATTGTTGTAAGCGGCTACACTGATTCTACAAAAAAATTTTTTTTTGCTAAGTTGTGGTAACTTTGACATTTCAAAATGTGGTTGAGTTGGCTGAAATTACGGTGAGTGACAAATTCTTCAATATTTTAATAGATATTTATTTGACAATCATAAGACTTCAAGAGAATATTCATAAAATCATGAAGTTTCAGTAAATTAATAAGGTTCTGACAATCTTGTACTATATCCGGAATGCGGCACACATGAAAAGTAGTGATTTCATACTATTAATATTATTATTTATATTATTAATATTAATATTTCCTCTTCTTTTTTCTGTCGTATTGTTAACATATGTTTTTAAAAGTTTTGTAAGTCACTAATGTTATTAAATTTATTTAAAAAAAAAGATCTAATATTTATTAAACTTGTAATAAAAATTTACAAAAGTCAAAAGTTTTCATGGTTTTATTATTTTAATTTTGCAGTAAAGGAAACATAAGTAATAATCTGTTGTATTCGTCCATATTTATTTTACAAAGTAAATGTTAATAAAGTTTAAAAACGAAACAACTTCTAATGAATTTATGGGGCATTATTTCTCAACTGCCCCAACTTTAAAAGTCATGTTCTTTGATTTTCTTCAAATTCAGGGAATATGTTCACCTACCCAATAGTACTTAATCGACAAATTTATAGACCACAAAAACCACCCCTCTCCAAGTGATGGGGGTGACATTTTCAACCCCAACGCCTGCACGGGTATTTTCAAAAGCTTGCAACTTCCTTTTTATTTTATCGATTTAAATTTTTTATGAGGGTTTTCGAAAGGATATTTCTTACTCTTTTATTATACTTTATTAACGAAAAAAACGAAAAACGTTTTAAGCATTTTTTAAACAATTTAATTGTTTATTTAACTTTTTTAGCAATTTGGGGTATTTTTATTTTTTTTAAATACCCTCAAAAGAAAGCTTGAGCTTTCGGCTTCAGAAAAGATCCTAAGCAAAAAAATGGTCCAGTGAATAGTTTCCGAGATATAGGCCCCGATGTGAAGGCAGTCCTAATGCTCGTGCTCAGACGCAATCCTTTAGTAGTCCACAGACTAGTTTGCAAGTCTACCATTTTTTCAACGCATTCAAGTTCATTCAGAATTACATTAAATCAGCTAATACACAATTTAAGAATGCTTGTCGGTGGGTCACAGGAAGTTGATTTATTTATTATTTGTTATAAACAAATAAAAAATGCAAACCACCCTGTTCAGAAGTGATGTTGATTTTTGTCAATATGAATGATTCCTTACTATAATAGTTCGTCAGTTTACAATAATTATTGATTATTCATGGATATTCCATGAATAAGTGCCCAATTTAACCATTGTTAATATATAAACAGTGCATTTACAAATGTGTCAACTACACACAAATTATTAATTAACGCCTGTCGTCAACCGACGACCTATAAAATCATAGTGTCCTGAGTCAACCACGTGGAGGTGGCAGTGCGATTTTAGACTTCTTCGGGGTGCTTAATTCAAGTGAGTCCCCTCGCCTCTCACTATTCGGGGTGCTTGTTTTTTGTGAGTCCCCTCGTCTCTCACTATTCGTGGTGTTTAATTTTTATGAATCCTCTGGCCTCCCACTTCACAGTGTTTTTTAATTGGTTCGCCTTTTCTTTTCACCATTTTTCTTTTCTTTTGAAGTACTCTCCCTATTTAAGGTACGCTTAGGTTTAGGAAAAATGTCACTCTTCTCATGATAGGAAACTCGTTTAAGGTTCAGCTGTCCCTTATCATTAGGGGGGGAAAGCATGGTACATGAGAGTACCGGGTATTGTGACAGACTTACTGAACCGATCTGCTAATTCCAATGTGATTGCTGAATGATCATCTTTAGAACTGAAGAGTACAACTGTTTCCATGCGATGGAATCGGAGGAAATTTAAAGCGACTTGCATCAAGAGCCAGCTTGCAGCGTCCAGCAGATAAATAGATTCTAGGGGCTCATGATTTATATAAATGGGCCAGAGAAAATTTAAAGGAAACAGTTGTACTATTCTGTTCTAAAGATAATGATTCAGCAATGACTTTGGAATTAGCAGATCAGTTCAATAAGTCTGTCACAATACCCGGCACTCTCAAGTACCATGCTTTCACCCCTAATGATAAGGGACAACTGAACCTTAAACGATTATCCTATGATGAGAAGAGTGACATTTTTCCTAAACCTAAGCGTACCTTAAATAGGGAGAGTACTTCAAAAGAAAAGAAAAATGGTGAAAAGAAAAGGCGAACCAATTAAAAAACACTGTGAAGTGGGAGGCCAGAGGATTCATAAAAATTAAACACCACGAATAGTGAGAGACGAGGGGACTCACAAAAAACAAGCACCCCGAATAGTGAGAGGCGAGGGGACTCACTTGAATTAAGCACCCCGAAGAAGTCTAAAATCGCACTGCCACCTCCACGTGGTTGACTCAGGACACTATGATTTTATAGGTCGTCGGTTGACGACAGGCGTTAATTAATAATTTGTGTGTAGTTGACACATTTGTAAATGCACTGTTTATATATTAACAATGGTTAAATTGGGCACTTATTCATGGAATATCCATGAATAATCAATAATTATTGTAAACTGACGAACTATTATAGTAAGGAATCATTCATATTGACAAAAATCAACATCACTTCTGAACAGGGTGGTTTGCATTTTTTATTTGTTTATAACAAATAATAAATAAATCAACTTCCTGTGACCCACCGACAAGCATTCTTAAATTGTGTATTAGCTGATTTAATGTAATTCTGAATGAACTTGAATGCGTTGAAAAAATGGTAGACTTGCAAACTAGTCTGTGGACTACTAAAGGATTGCGTCTGAGCACGAGCATTAGGACTGTCTTCACATCGGGGCCTATATCTCGGAAACTATTCACTGGACCATTTTTTTGCTTAGGATCTTTTCTGAAGCCAAAAGGTCAAGCTTTCTTTTGAGGGTATTTAAAAAAAATAAAAATACCCCAAATTGCTAAAAAAGTTAAATAAACAATTAAATTGTTTAAAAAATGCTTAAAACGTTTTTCGTTTTTTTCGTTAATAAAGTATAATAAAAGAGTAAGAAATATCCTTTCGAAAACCCTCATAAAAAATTTAAATCGATAAAATAAAAAGGAAGTTGCAAGCTTTTGAAAATACCCGTGCAGGCGTTGGGGTTGAAAATGTCACCCCCATCACTTGGAGAGGGGTGGTTTTTGTGGTCTATAAATTTGTCGATTAAGTACTATTGGGTAGGTGAACATATTCCCGGAATTTGAAGAAAATCAAAGAACATGACTTTTAAAGTTGGGGCAGTTGAGAAATAATGCCCCTTATATCCGTTTTATCATGGTCGAACTTTTTTGAGAACTGATTTTTAAATTATTTTCCAATTCTTGTGACGTTTTCAGGATTATCGATCAGCTGCACTATGTCCTTACAAATGCTCTTAAAGTAATTGGAGAAAAAATACTTTCGATTCTGTGCATTTTTAGCGTTGAACACCTCGTTAGAGTTCAGGCGCTTCCTAATGCGGATCAATAGAGATATTGTTTATAATTTTTTTATATTTTTATTACTCAAACTTATCTTCTAACATCTGCTTTTTAATAAAAATGTGAGTTCCAATCGTTTTCGACACTGATCCGCATTTGGACCCGGGGGCCAAATGCGGATCAAAATCATACCTTCACAAAAAATGTTCTCATGCTTTAAAAAATGAATTCTGAAATCGGCACTTCGCGTTATACAAGCCAAAGGATCACCCTAGTGTTTCTATAAGAGGAATTCATTTTGGATTAGAATTTTATTTCTGAACAAGTAGTTTCAAAAACCTGATCCGCATTTGGTTCCCTTGTATATGGGCGTAAGTGCCAAATTTCGGAAATGCGTTTCATTGGCCTAAAATAATTTGTATAACCTAACTCATATTTCTGTAAAAGATTACAAACCAGTTCGGTTTAAAAGTGGGTTAAAATCCAAATTTGGTAATTTTTTCATGAAGTTATGGAATTCTTTGGGTGTCCATATTTTCGTTTTTGGGGACGCACCACACTACTGATGAGGGGATTTATCGGATGAAATTGCTTCTTTCAGGATGCTTTTTTCGCAGTCTGATAGAGTTGAGTAATAGATCAGAAGCACTTTTTTTCTAAATTCAAAAATAAAACAGTTACGCAACTTTTTAGGCGTGAAAATTTGAGATTTTTTGGACGTGCCGATATTTGACAATGGATTCCTCGCACATGGTAATTTTTTAAGCTTTCTTTTTGCGATTCAATGGAGCTCAACAATAACTCGAAGGTACTTTCTTTTTTTTTTTAATTCAAAAATCAAAAAGTTATTCCACTCTCTTTGTATAAAAATCAGAGTTTTTGGGTACACGTCGTTCCTTTGACAAAGGTTTCCTCGGAGATGGTTGCTTCTTTCAACATGTTCGTTTCACGGTTCGATAAAGCTTAGCTGTACCTCGAACCGTTTTTGCGTTTATTTGTTTAAAATTAATTCTATGAAAGCTAGACAGTTTTTCGCTTCTCCTGTAAAATTTGGGTTTTTGCACTTACGCTCGTATGTAGTGTGACCCTTCAACTGTTTCCGTTCGGAAGCCTTAGTAGTTAATCAAATGTAAACTTCCGATTGAAACTTTATAAACCATCTGTTGTTTTAGTCTGAAATATACCATTTTTAATGAGTTTGATTTGAAAATTTGTAATTAAGAAAAAGAACAATATTTTAATATTCAGCAATGTTTGACTGTTCATTTTAAATGAACAATTATGAATGAAATATTCAAAACTAAACAATTTGAAACTGAATTATGAGGTTGAAGAGTTTCATATTCAGTACAAAAATTGTTTAATGATTACCAAATTTCAGGCATAGATGCACAAGACACGGGAAGGATTGTAAAACTACACACTAATCATTAAAAATGTGTATCTCTCTTGCACAGAACCTTATCTTTTAATACTTTAAAGTTATTGTGTACACTTCAAACGTTACCACCTACATTTCAAGTGCTTGAACCTTTGCACAAATGAAAAACTAGTCTCTCCTAAAAAGTTCGTTTTCTCAAATAAGAATAGAAAGCCTAAATTATTATACTTTCTTAATACTGTCTTAATAGAAGTATAGTTTATAGTGTTCTATTGGGAACTCGACTGATTTTGCCGCAGTCCAGTAATCATTCCTGGATGCCCCGAACTCAATTACGTCCGGACAGCGCCGAACCGAAGCTTGCTTGCATGCTACCAAAAGGACGTTTAGTGCCTCTTACTTTAGCATCCAGAATACCAGATTGCAGAGAGAAGCTGATTGCTGTCTTGGAAACCCGGGTTCAATTCTCGGCAACTACGTTTTTCATCTAACTCGACTTTTTCTGTTTCAGCAAATTAATGTTCATAATTTACTCTCTGGAACTCATTGAATATATGCATGTATAATAATAATAATAATAATAATAATAATAATAAATCTTTATTGAGTTCGTAACAAGAATGATATGTACATGGCAGACAGAGTTAACATAAGAACCCAAAGGGCGAGGTACAGCTTAAAGCTGCTTTCAAACCTAACCCTCTAATATATAAATAAATGTATATAAATAAATGTAAGTTTATAAAATGAAGAGTGACTATATCGCCCCGTCAACAGCCGCCGCTCTGTGTCCTTGTGAATTCTTTTTGGCCGATCATTCTCTACTGTTGCGAGTATTATATAGGAACTATTCCTATTCTGGACTGGACTCCGTACGATGCGCTAGGAGAGTCAGACCGTCGACATGCTAGTAGATGAGTAGGCTGCGTTCTAATCCAAGATTCCTACCTTACCGACATCGAGAAGATTCTAGCTGTAGTGGTTCGTGTCCGTGCTAAATTTTTCTAGAAAGTGGTTCATGTCCGTGCTAAGCTTCTAGAACATTCTCGAAGGTCCTGATGACGTCATCATGCATTCCTACCTTACCGGCATTGATACAAGAGGGGTACCGGACCTGCTGTACCTACATCGATAACATTCTACTGCTGACGTCATAATAATAATATTGCACAATTCTGAA